>CAUYSK010053854.1:0-18243 GCA_963575035.1 Avahi laniger | reverse complement strand
GACCAGCCTGAGCAAGAGCGAGACCCCGTCTCTACCAAAAATAGAAAAGAAATTAATTGGACAGCTAAAAATATATAGAAAAAATTAGCCGGGCATGGTGGCACATGCCTGTAGTCCCAGCTACTTGGGAGGCTGAGGCAGGAGGATCACTTGAGCCCAGGAGTTTGAGGTTGCTGTGAGCTAGGCTGACGCCACGGTGCTCACTCTAGCAACTCTCCATCCATGAGACTCTGCCCTCATTCCATCACGCTCACACAGGTAGCTGCAGCACCATGGACCCAACTTCTTAAAACCAAGACCCAGAATAAAGGCTGTGACCCCAGTGTAAGAGCACATGGCTGTGTGCTCCAGAAGGAACAAGTGGTCCTGCACAGTGGGGAAGCCAACCATGGGAGGTGAATCTAAAAAGCTGATCTTGTAGAAGTAATGAATAGAACAGTGGTTACCATAGACTAGGGAAGGTGGGGGTGGGCAGGAGGATGAGGAGAGTTTGGTCAATGCTTACAAAGTTACAATTAGAAAGGAAGAATAAGTTCTGTGTTCTATTGCACAGTCAGATGTCTGCAGTTAATAATAAAGTAGTATATATCCCAAAATAGAATATTTTAAATGTTCCTACAACAAAGAAATGACAATGTTTAAGATGATGGATATGCTAATTACCCTGATTGGATCATTACACAATGTATCCATATATGGAACCATCACATCATACTCCATAAATATGTACAATTATGTGTCAATTAAAAATAAAAATAATTTTAAAATTAAACTTTTATAAATAATTTTTAAAAATAAAATGTGTACTTTAAATATTTGTTCTAGGTAATGAATGAAAATTACAAATTGAAAGCTCAGAAAAACATGAGCAGAGGGCTCACCATGTCATATACGTCTCTTCTAAATTTAACAGGTACTCATTCCAGCAGCACATATATTGAAATTGGAGTGATACAGAGAAGATTAGCATGTCCTTTGCAGACGGATACTATGCAAAATTTAACAGGGAAGAAAGCACCCTGAACCAAAAATGCACAGTACATACGTTAAAAAGACAGTTATAGGAACATTATTCATTACCTTTTCCTATATAACAGTAAACAAAATTAATATTGCCTAAAAGCGCTTTGCTTTAATTTATTAATAAAATCACCAGAAATGAAATGTTGGCACAGTCTGATGCCATATTTTTTATTTAATGGAGAAAGACTCTGAACAACAACTGATGATTACAGGTACAAATTACTTTCTTTGTCTTAGAATTAAAAAATATATATGTATAGCAATTCCTCCACATGAACTTCATAGAAAAAAACTTAAAGTACTAATGGTCAAAAGTTTGCATAGAAACTTTGGACTCCACCATCCTGTGAATAATAGCTTTTTGAATGTCTTTAGCTGAACTTATCATAATACAGATCATTATTTCCAACCTCCTCATATCTTCATGAGAGCTCATGCAATGAGGCATAAAAGATTCCTACTGTAAGTCAAACTATTTCAACTGCCACAATGCCATTCAGAATGAATGACATTCTATTGCATCCTCCTCACTCTATTATAACAAAGTTCTAGAATTTCTAACAGGTGTGAATTTAATTAATCTATTTTATGTCACCAGTGGGTTTCAAACAGATCTAGGGACTGCTTTTGTATTATAAATTAATTGGTAAGCTAGAATGAATGCCACTGTGACCATGTCAAACTGAAGAGCTCGGTAAAAAGGAAAAAGGCTACTTTACATCTTTATGTTAAAGCTGACATCATTAAATGTTTCAAGGATAACTCTGATGTAGAATCAGATCTTCCCTTTGTAGGAATCCCATTGTTCGTGAATCAACTAAGTAGTACATGTTACCATTTACATGGTATTGGCAATGGGCCTGAGAAACCTCTGTACCTTTTACTCTGTTTTCTGGCTCCAAAAATAAAGGAAGAGTTTTAAATGTAGTTGAACACCAAGATTCAGGAATATACATCTAAAAAAATAAATTGAAACCATATAACCAGAGGCATTAAATCCATTTTTTAAAATGAGGACAGTATTACCATGAATATACAACTTCATTTCATAAATTTTAAAGGATACTGAAACCCAGAGTAAAATAAAAGAAAAAAGATTAATGAGTTTTATAAAAATGAGCCTTTATCCATATGTTAATGAAAAGGCACACAAAGGTACAAGAATGTTCAGAAAGTAGGAGAGGACATCTGGCAAATTTTATAATTTCACTTTCTCACCTTTACTTTTCTATTCCTTCCTTTCTTTCTGAAACCAAGGTCCTTTCCTATGAGAAATCAGATCAATAACATCCATTATTGTTCTCTCAGGAGAACTTCATATGGGTGGGTGAGACAAAGTAGTTCCGCCAATAAATAATGGTACCCAGGAGAGGTTTATAATACCCTATCTATTTACCCAGAAGAAAACAAGAATTTAGAGAGAGAAGGTGAGTAAAGATTGGAGGATGAAATGCATCAAAACTCAAAAGTTGAGCATCAACCTGGACAGCCAAAAGGCAATATAATAATACTATATCTAGAAGTGGAAAAGACGAGGATATAGAAAATTTGAGAATGGAGCAGAAAGTACAACTATAAAGAAAATTCTTCCTAGAAGAAGAATTAAGAGAGAGAAGGTGAGTAAAGATTGGAGGATGAAATAGGTTCAAAACTTTAGTGTCAACTTGGACAGCCAAAAGGATAACGTTTGTTAAGTGTCAGATGCTCGAGATTAGAAGAGTAAACAGTTATGGAGAGGATGTATCTACAAAAGAAAGAAAGAGGATGTAGAAAATTTGAGAAGGGAGCAGAAAGTAAGACTATGAAGAAAATTCTTGAATTTTTTTTAGTTTTACACCTTCTACATGCTTGAAACTTTCATTTGTCTTCACTATATGTTCCCCTTTTGTACCACCTTGGAACCCTACTATCCCATCCCAGGAACCCTACCATCAAAAAGCTAAAAGCCATTCAGGTATGTCTTTCTTATAATCCAACCTCTTTCCCAGTAAAAAAAAAAAAAAAACAATTGCCCCTTTTTTCCAACCCATCCTTTCCCCAATCAAAATTTCATTTTCTCATGTGGACAGTTTCTATTAGGAAAATAATCTGACTCAAGTAAATTACATTGAGAATTTAAGCTTTGTAGACAATATAAGTATTTTTTAAATGAAAATTGACAGTCCACTACAATATAAATGGGAGAATACATATGGGATATTTTGGAGCAGCAGTGATACCTCAGATTCTTGTCTATTCTGGGGCTAATTTACTGAGTAACTAGAAGTACAGATATAAACTTGCATCCTATTTCTAAAACTTGCCATCTTATGTTACCCCATTTAACAAGAAAAAGTAAAAAGCAATCTAGAAACAAATAGGGTATAATAAAACTTAAGGCAAGGATGATAAATACTTGGTTTACATACTAACAACAACCCATACGCCACCATTCCCTGCCTCCAGCTTATTTTATATCTGCCTTGGCATCAGTAGTTGACCACCCTACTAAAACCAGGTATAGGCTGAGTGCGGTGACTCACACCTGTAATCCTAGCACTTTTGGAAGCCAAGGCAGGAAGACTGCCTGAGGCCAGGAGTTCAAGGCCAGCCTGAGCAAGAATGAGACCCTGTCTCTACAAAAAATAGAAAAATTAGCTGGGCATGGTAGCATGTACCTTTAGTCCTGCTTAGGAGGCTGAGGCAGGAGAATCACTTGAGCCTGGGAGTTTGGGGTTGCAGTGAACTATGATGCTGCCACTGCACTCTAGCCTGGGCAACTGAGCAAGACCTTATCTCAAAAAAAAAAAAAAGGTATGACCTAAGAATTTTTTCAACATTATGTTCTAGGAAACAGTTGGTACTTACGATGAAAACTATGCATCAGGTCCAAGTTCTCGGGCATCTAGGAAGGAAAAATTTAAGAGGAAAGAAGAACCACTTACCTTTGGTCTAGAAGAAGAATAATAACGTCACAAAGCACTATATTTATTTTAGACACTTTAAATATCTTATTTCACTGAATCCTTACAATGTTCCTATGAGGCAAGTAATTATCTCCGTATTACAGCTGGGGAAATTGGAAGGTTATCCTCAGCCTCCTCTCTGCTTATCTAAATCCCCTGCTCCCACGGCAGCCTCCAAACCAGCTTTCCATAACTGTTTCCTCTTCTAATCTCCTCCAGCATCTGACACTAAACAAATATTATCCTGTATGATTACTTATCTTTTTATGCCTCTATGCTGCCTTACCAACGAAATACTATACTCCTCTTGTTTAGTATAGCACATTTTCATAAACATATGTTTACATAATGGCCAGAACAATTTTGTAAATAGTTGAACAGTCAAAAGTAAATAGATATTAAAGGAAATCTCCACGCTCTATTTAATAGTCATGCATTTTTAGTAAAATATAAGAAATTAGTCACTTACTAGCTGTGACCTTGGACAGGTTGTCTTCATATGATACATGAACTTTTCATATGACATACTTCATCTAGAGTGAACGAAGATCATAAAATTAATCTGTCCACAGTTAAACAGCTAGCAAGATAAGCAGTAAGGATTTGCATCAAGGCCTGTTTCTTCCTCATTCGCCTATTCTTTCTACACACAAATCCAAAGGAGCAGCAGGTTTAAGGTTATTCCAATATATATATGAGATCAGAACATAACATACAGTTATAAGGTTAGCTAATATGGGAACAGGTTTCCTTCTACTGTTTAATGATGCCCAGACAACTTCCCTGAAACAATTTAATAGTACTCCAATATACCAAGTTATTCTGTAATTAATGAATCATCTTTAAATTGCAGTTGACTTTTTTTTTGTTTTGACAAATCTTTTCACCAGCTTTGTTATTCCCAATCTTTCTGTTTATAGTTGACATTTCCAGCTTTCTTATATTTATATGATGTATAAGAATGATTTTCTTCTATTATTCGTGGCTTCTAAATATCTCAAACTGATTTTTAAGCAGCTCTAGTGAGCTACAAGTACAAGGGATTCAGGAGCTAGAATTTAAAACTCACTAGCAATACATGGCCTCAGGCAGTGACAAAAGAAGAATGTTTAGGAGCAAGTTCACAAAAAGGGAGTGACATATGGGAAGAGAGAAAGAAATCTAAGCCATATGACAAAGGCTAAACATAAAACTGTATTTGTAATAGTGGCTAAAATGTCTGTTAATGGGTATATTGTGAATAAACAAAAAAAGTTCAGACATAAAAATATTAAGACAAATTACAATTACCAGTATAAAATCACAGCAAATAGGCCGAGTGCAGTGGCTCACACACGTAATCCCAGCACTCTGGGAGGCTGAGATAGGAGGATTGCTTGAGGTCAGGAGTTCAAGACCAGCCTGAGCAAGAGCGAGACCCCATCTCTACCAAAAATAGAAAACTTAGCCGGGCATGGTGGCATGTGCTTGTATTTGCAGCTACTAGGGAGCCTCAGGCAGAAGGATTACTTGAGCTCTGGAGTTTGAGGTTGCTGTGAGCTAGGCTGATTCCACTACACTCTAGCCTGGGCTTTTTTGAGATTTTGTCTCAAAAAAAAGAATATAGTAGCAAATAAATAGATGTACAGCCAAAGACAAGACACTGGATTCAGTATGGCCTTTACAAAGTATGGTTACAAAAATTACCTAAATCCAATTTGTTTTGAAAGGAAAAGGTATAAAGCATAAAAATGAAAAATTATTTTAAGACTACTGAAAAAACTTATCTAACAAAAAATTGTAAAATAAAGAGGTAAAACTGTAGAATGTAAATAAACATAAATTACAATAAAAACACAAACAAGCAAAAATAAAAGATAACATACTTACATATATATTATGTGTGAACAGATGTGGTAGAAATAGCAAGAGAATTAGAAGTGAAGCCTGAAGATGAGAATGAATTGTTACAATCTCATGATAAAACTTGAACAGATGAGGAGTTACTTCTTATAGCTTCATAAAGAAACTGGTTTCTTGAGATGGAATCTACTCCTTGTGAAGATGCTATGAACATTATTGAAACAACAACAAAAGATTTAGAATATTCCACAAACTTAGTTAATACAGCAACAGCAGGACTTGAGAGGATTAAGTCCAACTTTGAAAGAAGTTCTACTGTGGGTAAAACGTTCTCAAATAGTATTGCATGCTACAGAGAAATCTTTCATGAAAGGAAAAGTCAATCAATATGGCAAACTTCATTGTGGTCCTATTTTAAGAATTGCCACAGCCACACCAAGCTTCAGCAACTACCACCCTGATCAATCAGCAGCCATCCACATGGAAGCAAGACCCTCCACCAGCAAAAAGATTATGACTTCTTGAAGGTTCAGATATGATCATTAGCATTTTTTAGCAATAAAGTATCTCTTAATTAAGGTATATACATATTTTTAGACATAATGCTATTACACACTCAAGAGACTACAGTATAAACATAACTTTTACATGCACTGAGAAACAAAAAAACTCACGTAACTTGCTTTATGGAGATATTTGTTTTACTGTCGTGGTCTGGAACTAAACCCTCTCTGAAGTATGCCTATCTATGTCAGACGTGAGGTTTGGTGCTAGGGATATAATGGCAAAGAAAAACAGACACAGTATCTTTCCTCATGAAATATAAAGTTGATGGGAGAGACAGACACTAATCATACAATCACTAGACAGACTAAACCTGCAACCAAAATTAGTCCTACAAAGGGAAGCATAGGATTTGATCTTGTCACAGGGGCCTTTGGTACAAAGAAAAACTTCACAACTCAACAAAAGCATCTCACAAATTTGATAGTTTTATAACTTATGGTTTTTATATACTAATATCTTTAAAATCATGACATAGATAATGGAAATAATATTACTGAAGAAAAATGCCATCATTTATCTCAAGAAAAAGCAATGATATTTTTTATCATTTTTTAACTGACATATAAAAAATGTATATATAGTTATGGTATACAAAGTGATGTTTTGATATATGTATATACCGTGTAATAATTTAATCAAGCTATTAACCTCACATATTATTTTTTGTGGTGAGAACATATAAAAACCTATTCTCTCTGCAATTTTCAAGTATACATTATTATTAACTATAATCCCCATACTGTTCAACAGATCTCCTGAACTTATTCCTCCTATCTAACTGAAACTTTGAGTCCTTTGACCAACATCTCTCCATTTCTCTACTCCTCAACTCCTCGTAACCACCATTCTACTCTCTGATTCTACAAGCTGTATTTTTTCAGATTTCACATAAGTGAGATCACACAGCATGTCTTTCTATGTCTAGCTATTTCACTGAGCTTAAAATGTCCTCCAGCTTTATCCATTTTGTCACAATGAAAGGATTTCCTGAGTAGTATTCCATTGTGTACATATAACTATTTTCTCTATCCACATATTCACTGATTAATAACTTACTGATGTTGAACATTTTTTCATATACCTATTGGACATTTATATGTGTTCTTTTGAGAAATATCTATTTAGGTCCTTTGTTCCTTTTTCAATAGAATTATTTGTTTTCTTGCTATTGAGTATTTCAATTCCTTATATATTTTGCATATTAACCTCTTATCAGATGTACGGTTTGCAAATACCTTCTCCCATTCCTCAGGTTACAAAAGAAGGAAACTTTAAATGTGTCTTACTCAGTATCTGAGACAGCCCTTCCTAAACAATGTCACTCATGCTAAAACATCTAAGTTAAAATTCGAGAAATAATTTAGTTTTTCAAACAAATATCCAAAGATCTGGAATATTACCTACTATAGTTTGGATATTGACCCTCCAAATCTCATCTTGAAAACTGATTCCCCAATGTTGCAGGTAGGACTTAATGGGAGGTGTTTGGGTAATGGGGAGGGATCCCTCCATGAATGGCTTTGTGCCATGCTTGAGGTCATGAGTGAGTTCTTGCTCTATTAGTTCCCACTAGAGCAGGATGTTAAAAGGAGGCTGGTCCCTTCCCCTCTCTTTCTTGCTTCCTCTCTCATTATGTGATCTCTGCACACACCAGCTCCCCTTTGCCTTCTACCATGAGTGGAAGCAGCCTGAGGCTTTCACCAGATGCCCAGTCTTCCAGCCAGCAGAATCATGAGCCAAATAAACCTTTTTTCTTTACATATCACCCAGTGTCAGGTTCCTTTATAGCAACACAAATGGATTAAGACAGTAATATTTCAAAATAATTTTTAAACACAGGCATTTTAATGGTATCTAACCTTCAAAGAAGTAGCTAATGGACATTAGGTATGAAGACAGCATTTTTCAATGAAAGCCATTCCTCAAAGAAAGCCTATATAATTAATTAGGTTTTATCTTACGCACATATGCAATTACTTTGGACTTAAACCGATGTAAACTAATTCATGTCTTAACAACTCTCTCTGTATATATGGCTAATATATTTGACAACACAATTACCTCTGAAAGAGTTAATCTTTCATTTGAATCTCCTAAAAGCAAAGAGCTAAGCTTGTCAATGTCCAATGAAAGATATTTTGCAAATATTAAAAAGAGTATTTGCTCTTCCTTAACAACATAAAATGTACATCTAAAAGTTTTTTTCAAAATAACTTTAGCACTTTCAACTGCATGTGCATGTTATCTTATCTCATATGTTTAGTTTCTGGATTGTCAACTTAGGTGAGACTTTATTATGTAAAAATGGTTATTATGTAAAAAATGGTACCTATCATTACTTGTATTTAATATTTAATTACTTAAAGTTGCATGTTTTCAAACTTTTTACAAGCCTTTAAGTTCATCTCAAAAATTTTACTTAGCATAAAATTTATAATTTCAGTAGAAAAATAAAAACAATTACTTCCACATATTCTTTTATTCATAGTCAATCAACCCATTAGAGATTAAACTCCCTAAACAATTATCTTCGATTATAAAGCTAGCTAAATTAAGTTGCCTAAAATATTTAGAACTAAATTCACAAATCAATTAAATCTGATTATCTCAAGCCTTTCAAATGTGTGAAAGACAGGGTAGCTTGCAAATCTAAAAACCAAACTAGACATGCAACTCTCATAAATTTAACAAGCCAAACTACTAAATGGAATAAACACAATTATCTTAAATGTTCTAATGCTGTTTAGAAACTTAACCTAATTATTTTATATCTTTCATATTAAAATCCTCCTATGTATGGTATGACAATAGAGTGTAAAAAAACCCTGGCTCCTGAGGACTTGGTAAAATAGAACTGTTACCTCAGTAGTGAACAGATTGCCTCTAAACTCTTATGTGAGAGAGAAATAAATTATCTTGTTTAAACTACTGGGGAGCCGGGGGCGGGGGTTCCTTTACTCACAACCAAACATACTCCTAGCTAATAGATAGTCTACATTCAATTTGAATTAAACATTTCAAATTAAAATCCCAAACCTAACATGGCAGATTCTATAATATGTTTTCCTTAAAGGTTTCAAAAACCTTTAATCACAAATACTCACATGTAATACTACAATGATTAAAAAACTTATTCCTAAACTTAATATAAAAATGTTAATACTAATAGATATATGTCATAACTATAGGCAATATGCTTACCAAGATATGGTGTAGGGAAATGGATTATCAGTCAGAGAGTCAAGACAGGGTCATAGGACCTAGAGGCTTCTTCTGGGAGAGTTCTACCTGACTAATAAGCAAAGTTAACCCATAAATCCTTTGAAGCCCATAACTTTTCTTGCAATGCAATATATCAAACATACCCTCAATTTTTTAAGTAGCCTGTTAACACAATCTTTAATTGCCTAGTTTGAATTGGTGAAGTCCTATATAACATACACAGATTCAACTAAATCTCCTTACTGAGTGATTGGATTCTGCCTTCTTTTCTTACCTTTCTCATCTGGCTCAATACCACAAGGTTACATTAATTTTGTTGACAGCAAAGATACAACAGAGGAATCAGTTTGTAGTTTATTGCTGTTACTTTTACAAAATGACAACTGACAATTTGGTATGTATAAAGCATGTCTACATAACAGAATCTTACATGTCCTCCATTATTTATTAATTGACTTTCATAGGTTGCTACTTATATAGCCTTATTAACTATAAAAAAAATTAATGATGATCTTTTCCAAAAGGTAACCAGATATCTTAGTCCAACCAAGAAATAGTCCCATTTTTCAATAGGTATTAATAAGCCAGATAGAAAAAGGGGAACATAAATATCACAATAGTCCAACTGCCACACCTGTGAGGGCTTTTGAAAATGAATATGTCTAAATGAAGTTGCAATGTGTAAATTCAGGTATCTCACAGTGATTTGTAGTTTGTTTATTTCTTGGATCTGAGGAACTTAGATTTCAGGGGCAGGGGGAGACAGAGACAAGCAATATGGAAATAAAGGATTAAGAGAATTTGGATTTCTGGTCCCGAGGTGGCAGTGCAGAAGCAAGCGCCCTTCACTTTCCCCAACAGAAAACTAAAAAACGAATATACAGTGCTGGAGTTATCACCAGCATAATATCGCTTAACTCAAATATGAGGATGAGATAGTTCCCAGGGACACAGAGAAGTAAAAAAACTCTGAAAAGATGGTAAGAGAATTGGAATTCCATATCTGCAATGAGCCTCCCCCATTCTGCCCTGCACCAAGTGCATTTCTATACTGCAAAAAGTGAGATCAAGGTGGACAACCAGCTTCCCCTCCATCTTGACTCCTGTCAGGAGACTTAACCTGCCTCAAATCACAGGAAGCATCACGAGTGCCCAAAGGGAGAAATATCCATGAGGACAGCCAGAGACAATGGGGGTAGGCAGGACTACCATCCCCAGCCCTGGAAACTCTTCTCTGTAACTTGGTCAAAGGAGATGGCAAATCGGAGTGGCTATTCAGCAACAATATACTATAGGGTGTATGTTCTACAGTTCCCCTGGGCATGAACTCCTATGCAGCTTTCCCACACTGTTAGGATATCCCCTTTAGGACCTCCCCCATTTCAGGATAAGCAACATTCATGATTTACTACAGCTGAGGCAAACCTGGGCTTAAGGTGCCATCTAGGGCCAGAAAAGGGGCAGGGACCTAATGGAAAAAAGAAATTTAAAAATAAAAAGAATCACTAAGCAAACATATTCAATAAAAACCAAAACAAGCCAGACAGAGGAGGCTAGAATAACTAATGCGTCAGTGCAAAGACACAGGCATACATCCACAAGAAACAAGAGCAAACAAGCTCCAGACAGACAAAGCAAGGAACCAGTGACTGACCCAAACAAGACAGCTATGTCTGATTTGTCTCACCAAGAATTCAAAACAGCAGTTTTAAGGAAACTTGGTAACCTCCAAGAACACACAGAAAAACAATTCAGAAATTTATCAGAGAAATTTAACAAAGAAATTGAAATAATAAAAATAAAGCAAACAGAACTCTTGGAACCAAGAAATATATTTACTGAACTGAAAAATTCATTAGAGGCTCTCAGCAACAGAATGGATCAAGGAGAGGAAAGAATCAGTGGGCTCAAAGACAGGCCATTTGAAAATACACAGAAGATCAAAAAAAAAAAAAAAAAGAATAAAAAGGAACAAAGATCACCGCTGAGATACAGAAAATTACCTCAAAGAACCAAATGTAATAATTACTGGTGTTCAAAAGGGAGTTAAGAAAGAGCAAGGGACAGAAATCTCATTCAAAGAAATAATAACAGAAAATGTTCCAAAACTTGAGAAAGTAATAAATATTCAGGTACAGGAAAGTCAGAGAACACCAAACAGAGTCGATCCAAATGAGACTATCCCAAGGCATATAATAATCAAACTCTCAAAGATCAAGGACAAAGAAAAGATACTAAAAGCAGCACAAGAAAATAAACCAATAACATACATATAAAAGGAGCTCCAAATAGTCTGGCAACAGACTTCCCAATTGAAACCATACAGCCTAGGAAGGAGTAAAATGACATTTTCAAAGTACGGAAAGAAAAAACCTGCCAACCAAAAATACTGTATTCAGCAAAGTTATCTTTCGAATATGAAGGAGAAATAAAGTCTTTCCCAGACAAACAAAAGCTGAGAGAATACATCACCATCAGGCACATCTTATAAGAAATGCTAGAGGGAATCCTTCAAGCTGAAAGAAAAAGAAATTAACACTCAAAAAGAAAAGATCTGAAGATATGAAATCCACTGGTAAAATTAAGTACGCAATCTCAGAAGTGTAGTACTAGTACTGTAATTACGGTACAATCCACTCATAACTCTAGTGTGAAGCCTAAAAAAAAATCTATCAAAACCAATAATAGCTACAGAAACCTGTTAAGAGATAAGCAATATAAAAATATGTAAAGTGAGACAACAAACATTCAAATTATGAGGGGGTTGGAGTTAGAGTGTAGAGGGTTTTTTTTCTCATTTTTTGTTTGTTTCTATTCCTTTCTTTGTGATCTAAGTTGTCATCTCTTTAAAATAACTTCTTATATAAGCTGTTGAAGATTAATAACCTGAAGAAATGGTCATTGTCTAATGTTCAGTGGAAAAAGCAAAAACAAAAACTATGTACAGTATGATCCCACTTTTGAAAAATGTTCACAAATATGCAAATAAAAAGACTCTAAGGAGCATGTCCACGTGTTAATAGTGTTTATCTTATTATGGATGATTTTTATTTTCTTATCTACATTTTATCAGTTGTCTTAAAATTCTTAAATAAACATAATATTCCCAAAACTTAACAGAAAGGGTGGACTAAAAATATGACTGTCAGCTTTTCTAGTATCAAAGCTCCTTTTCTAAGGTCATAATTGTTCTCACAGCCATTTGTGCTGCCTTTTTTTAATCTACTATTTAAAAAGTGAAATGTGAATAAAAAGGAATAATTCATTGGAAAATAAAAAGAGAATGCTTTAAATGAAAAAAATAAAATAAATAAAATAAAATAAAATAACTTCTTGTATCTATGAATGTTTTCTGTAAGCCTCATGGTAACCAAAAGGCAAAAACCTATGAAAGATACACTAAAAATAAAAAGCAATGAATTAAAACATATTTTCAGAGAAAATCATTTTACCATAAAGGAGGACAGTAAAAACGAAAGAAAGGAAGAGAGAAGTTAACATCAACCAAAACACAAGCAACAAAATGGCGGTAGTAAGTCCTTATGTATCAATAACAACACTGAATATAAATGGACTAAATTCTCCAATTAAAAGACATACAATGGCTGAATGGATAAAGAAACATGATCCAACAATATGCTGTCTACAGGAAATTCACCTCACCTATAAAGATACACATGGACTGAAAGTGAAGAGATGAATAAAGATATTCCATATGGTTCCACAAGTGGGAACCAAAAAAGAGCAGGACTAGTTATGATTATGTCAGATAAAATAAGCTATAAATCAAAAACCATAAAAAAAGACAAAGAAGGTCAATATATAATGATACAGGAGTCAATTCAGCAAGAGCATATAACAATTATAAATATCTGCGCATTGGAAGATGGCTGACCAGAGACACCAGCTGCCAGAGCATCCCAGTAAGAGGGAAAGGTTTTAGATGAACGGGAAAAAACAAACATAGATCGGGTGTAATTCTGAGAGAAGGGTGCCAAAACCTACAAGGGACTCCACGTGAAGAAGCTGCAGAGAGAATAAGAAGGAGTGAGATACCAGAAGAGATTAACCACCGAGAGGCCTGGAGTCCAGCAAAAAGGGTAGATGGAGCAGTTTTTTTCTCACACCCTCACATATCTGACAGTCAGTGGGCTCCCAAGCTGCTGGAGAGACTTTCTACCACCAGGAGCCCAAAAGCTACTCCCATCACTGAACTGGGAGCTTCTTGTGGACAAAGCACCAGGCTCCCAGCCTCCCAGGGCACTTCCTGTCACCACACACCTGAACCAAGATGGCAGGCACCCATATTGCTTCTCTATCCACAATGTGCCTTTTTCCTACTCAGGGGGCTTCAGACACTCAGTTTTCGTCATGCTCATTCCCACACAAGCATTTCCCTGTGAGGCTACTGAAAAAGTGGATCTCATGAAAATAGAGAGTAGACTGGTGGTTATCAGAGGCCAGGAAGGGCAGGGTGTTGGAAGGATGAAGAAAGGTTGATTAATGGATACAAATACACAGTTAGAAGAAATAAGACTTTATGTTCAATAGATCAGTTAAAATTAATCTATTATACATTTCAAAATAGCTAAAAGAGTATTTCTAATGTTCCTGCATAAATATAAGATAAATATTTAAGGTGATGGATGACTTATTTGATCTTTACACACGGTATGAATGTATCACACTATCACATGTGTGGGGGCTAGGCCTAGAAGAAAGAATGGATGGATGGATGGAAAGAATGTGAGCAGAGTGAAGGAAGGGACAGGCGAAAACACCTACCCAAAGCTGCTTGTTTGCTATGTGCAAAGGTCAGCTGAAAACAGCTGATGTGTATGGAAGTGGTTAAAGAAGTTAGCAAATGGCCCAGATCTTTGTCCACCAGCTAAGTTCTTTGCTCTAAGATTAGCTGATATCTACACATCTTGTTCCTTATCTGCGAAGAGCTATGCTTGCTTAAGTTTCAAATCCTTGTTTACTTCCTGACTTCCTACACATAACCTTGGTAATAAATACAAAAAAGACCTTAGCTGAGGAGGCCATCTTCTCCTTTACACTTTGGTCTCTCCCTTTCTCTCTAAACACTATGTCTTTCGAGTAATTATTCCTTTGCCGCTGAACTCCAGAGTGAAAAGCTGCCGCTAAAACATGTACCTCAAAAATATGCACGCCTGTTATGTATCAATAAAATAAGTAAGCCAAAAATAAATAAAATTTTAAAATAAATTTTAAAAAAGATTAAGGGAACCGGATCAACACAATTGGTGTTTCATAACACCAATTAACTATGGTTAATAGTTTCATAACTATAGGAGTGAAGCTAGCATGAGTAAAAAGAAGTAAAGTAGTGTAAAGAACTGATTCTGTTGCTTTTCTTCTTTTACTGTATTGCTCACCTTTATGTACTGGGTGATTAAAGTGCATTCGTTATATCCTTTCAGATTGTTCCTGGACATAATGTTCAAATCTGGGCAATCCTGTTTAAGTGGGATACTGACAAAGTGATACATGGCCAGGAAGACAACTAGAATGGAAGTGTGCTTACTGCATTATACAAGAAAAAGCTGAAGACATGAAGTTGTTCAGCTGAGAGAAAACTTCACGCTATGATCACAGTATACAAATATTTCATAGGGTATCAAAGGAAAAAGAATTAGACTAGAACAGAACTAGAAAAAATATATGAAAGTTATAAGGAAGCAAATTTTTATTCAAAATAAAGAAGAATGAGTTAATAAACAGAGCTGCCATGACATAGCAAAATCTTCCTCACTGCCAGTATTAAGGTAGAAGCCAGACTATCATTTGTCATGCATTTCTGGATGCTATAGTTTCATAATTCTGCATATCTACAAGGAACAGCAGCTTTGCATAATAAGGACATTGAAGGTAATCAGAAGATCTTGGTTCTTATGTTGGCATTTTACTAATAAACCATGTGACTAAATCCAGATCATTTAATAAGCTGCATGACTGTATCTAAAACTCACCAGTAAAATAAACTTGCAAAGATTCTCCCAGTATGTTATGAAATTATGACTGATTTGTACTCGGGGTTCTTAAAATGCTCAAATACGTTTGTGAAATAAAAAAATAATAATAATGGCTTTTATTTTTAGAACACTTTATGTCTGTGGTTATAATCTGTGGTTATAGTATGTGGTTACAATGTGTGGTTATAATATGTGGTTATAATGTGTGGTAACAGCATCATTGTACCATGCAAACTACCTCAGTTCCCAGTTGCCAGAGATGAAGGTGGTTTACATATACTGCCACACAAAGGTAGGCCAAAGGCCATGTATCTAAAAACAGAATTGAGTTTACACAAACTCAGTTTCATAAACAGCCAAGATGTGAAGCAGTGATGACAGTTCATGGTGTGATCATAGCTCACTGCTGCAACCTCAAACTCCTAGGCTCAAGCAATCCACCCAGCTCAGCCTCCCAAGTAGCAATGACTGACTACAGGCACGTGTCACCACGCCTGGCTAATTTTTTCTATTTTTTGTAGAGACTAGGTCTTACTATGTTGTCTGAACCAGTCTTGAACTCCTGTCCTTAAGCAACCCATCATCTGGATAATTTTTTTAAAATACATTGTGGATTACAGAATATCTAGATTCTGGTCTACTACTATCCTGGACAAACTTTATTAATTTTTTATATTACCCTCCTTATCAATAAAATAACAGCAACCTGCTAATGAATTTAATCAACTCTGGATAATCTAACATTATTTCTCCCTGCTTTCAACAATTCTTCAGGACATACAAAAAAGACTACTTTAGAAGTAGTAGTCAGGCAAGAAGATAACAATCTATAAGCTGGATTTCCTCTTACTTCAAATCCTAGGTTTGTGTCTTGAAACCTTTCTGTTTCTGAAGGAAAGGGGCCAGGCACCTACTACAACCTAGCTGTTGGTCTTTGCTAAATATTTGCCTTCTGCCCCTCCAGTTCACTCTGTCCTCAGCCTTGAGAGTTCCTGTATAGACTGCCTCAAAAGCAAGAGATGAGAAAAAGTAAGGAGAGAGAAGTCAGGGTATTTAATGTCCTGGCTTCCTCTCTGTAGGGTAGCCTCAGGCTGGCTGGGTCCTCTACTAAGAGTTACTGTTCCTCCCAAGGCAGACATCTATCTCTGCAGAACTGTCTCCTTCCAGATTTGGATATGCTCCCTGCCCTCACCTCTTCAGGCCTAGAGGTATTAATAGTAATTGCTCCACTATTACTCGCCAGTTACTAACCTATCTCTTGTGGTTCCACTATACTTATACTACAACTTTGTAAATAGTCCCTCTTCTCAAATTATTCTGAACACGCTATATGTTTTGGTTGGAAAGTGGCCCCAGGAAATAGATCTTCGAAATAAGATTGAGATTACTCTAGAAACTACGGGATGATCTCCATGCTAGGGGAAAATGGGACCACAGGTAATGCAATTAGTATTATCATGATTCGTAATTACACAAATCAGATGAAGGGCAAGGCTAGGAGATCAAGTAGTGTGATGGTTAATTTTTAAGTCAACGTGACTGGACCATAGTGTCCCTAGATGCTTGGTTTAAACAATATTCTGGGTGTGTCTGTGAAGGTTTCTGGATGAGATTAACAGTTGAATTGGTAGACTAAGTAAAGCAGACTGTTCTCTCTAATGTGGGTGGACATTATCCAATCCATTGAAAGCCAGAATAGAACAAAAAGGCGGAGTAAGGGAGAATTTGCTCTCTCTGGCTATCTCCAATATTGAATATTGGTTTTCTGCCTTTAGACATGGACTCAGACTCAGACTAGAACTTACACCAGAGGCTTTCCTGACTCTCAGCCCTTCAGATTGGGACTGGATCTATAACACTGGCCTTCCTGGGTCTCCAGCTTACCAGATATAGATCTTGAGACTTAGCCTCCATAATCGTATGAGCCAATTCTTTATAATAAATCTCTTTACATGAGTGTGTAACCTATTGGTTCTATTTCTCTGCAGAACTCAGACTAATATAAGTGGCTATGGCACTTAACTGCTATAAAAACAAAGTGGACTATAAAGATAATGTATTCATTTGACTTCTTAGTGGCATAGAGTGTATACAGGGAAAAAAGGAAAATAGGGCCGGGCACAGTATCTCACACCTGTAATTCTAGCACTGTGGGAGGCCAAGGTGGGAGGATCGCTTGAGCTCAGGAGTTTGAGACCAGCCTGAGCAGGAGCAAGACCCCATCTCTACTAAATATAGAAAAATCAGCGTGGTGGTGCATGCCTATAGTCTCAGCTACTTGGGAGGCTGAGGCAGGACGATCACTTGAGCCCAGGTATTTGAAGTTACAGTGAGCTATGATCATACCACTAAACTCCAGCCTAGGTGACAGGCTGTCTCTTTAAAAAAAAACAAAAAAAACAAAAAGATGTTGAGCATTTTTTCATATGTTTTTTGGCCATTATTCTGTCTTCCTTTGAAAAGTTTCTGTTCATCTCCTTTGCCCACTTTTTGATAGGGCTGTTCAATTTTTTCTTGCTGATTTTTCTGAGTTCTAAATAGATTCTGGTTATCAGCCCTCTGTCGGATTTGTAGCATGCGAAAATTTTCTCCCATTCTGTGGGTTGCCTGTTTGCTCTTGTGACAGTTTCTTTGGCTGTGCAGAAGCT
>CAUYSK010053853.1:0-45702 GCA_963575035.1 Avahi laniger | reverse complement strand
TATGCACTCGACCTCACTGAATCCGTAGACAGTTGGTGTCTTATCAGCCCACTGTACAGATGCACAAACTGAGGCTCAGAAGGCTTAAGTGCTCCGCCCAAGGTGACATGGCTGCTAGTCTGGAGAGCCGAACCCGGCTGGGAGGATTCCAAAGCCCGTGCAATGAAGGCCCTCTGCCGCCAGCCTGCTGGCACTGGATGAAGAATTCAAGAAATGTCGGGCAAGCCTTTCATCTTTCACCTGCTCTTCTGGCCGACATCTTTATGGGGGAAAACGACATTGTTTGAAGGCAGCAAAAAACGCTCAAGGCTGACTCTCTATTAGACAAATGGAAAATAAACGTCATTTGTGGATGGGGGAAAGCCGCATCTGATTGCCTCTGATTGACTGCTGCTGGTTAGAGGGGAAACAGCTGCAGAATGAGCCACGTTTAGCCTGGATCGATACCAGCACAGCATGATGCAGGGAAGTCAGGCTAAATGGAAACTGGCTCCGTCTGGGGCATCTGGGTCACGGAGAGCCAGCCACTCGATGCCTCCTTGCCCGTCTGAACGCCAGAGCAAAGGACATCTTCCTACCACATGGGAGGCGAATGTTTAGAAGGTCGAATGTTGGAAGCGAATCCTGCAGGGGACTGGGGAGCACGGTGTCATTTCTGTTTCTGCTCCACATTTCCTGGGCCTCCACTCCGTGCCAGGCCCTGGGGACACAGTCAGGAGAGAGATGTGGGCCCTGTCTGCACCCCACCAGCTCTGCCTGTCTACTGGGGAAGGGAACCCATGAAGAAGTTAAAGCAACGTGGCAGGTGATTTAGTGGAGATAGGAAAAGCGTGTGAGCTGAATGTGGGAAGGGATTCTGGCCAGGAAGAAAGAAATGTTTTTGGTTCTTGTCCATTTAGATTTGGGGTTGCTACTCAGCATTATCGCAACAAAAGCTTGCTAATATGTGGCATTGCTGCAGGCCAGTACCTGGCCCTTAATAAAGTAGTATACTTTATTAAAATACTGAATAAGCAGTATTATCTCAAGCCCTTTCTCTCTCCGGAAGAAGCCAGGCCCTCGTTTGAAGACACAGAGAAGTGGGGGCAGCACAGCGCTGCTATTCTTGCCGTGTCTCCAGCTAGTATTGCCCTGCCCCTCCCGACGCAGGGGAGGCTCTCAGAATTGCAGGAGCCTTGGGGGTCTGCCTGGGTTGTACAGAGACGGAGACTGAGGCCAAGAGTGGGTGAGGGGCTTTCTGGAGGGCACATGAGTGGGAGGGCCAGGGTGCACGAAGAATGTGGGGCTCCAGATTCCTAGGATGGGGCCCAGTGCCCTGCACAGCCCACGGGAGGGCTTCCAGGTGGAGGAGGCTCTGTCCTGTGGCCCTACGTGCAGGCAGCAGGGGTGCGCACGTCTCCAGGATGAGGCCTGCTCTGAGTGTGTGTGGGCGTGAGGTGGGAGAGTGTTCCCAGGGGACATCAAGGCAGGGGCTGGCCCAGCAGCAGGAGGAGCTGGGACCTGCAGAGACCATCGTCACACCTCTTAGCAACTCAGGCTGTGTAACCTCCCCAAACCCTTCTTGCCCCATAAACCTCTGGGCCTGCCTGGTTCCTGGGAATGAACCAGTTCATCTTGGTACAAACCTGTCCTTGTCTATTCTCAATAATCGGGGTGGGGAGGCCTGTTAAAACTAAGTCAGGCCAAGTCAGTCCCCTGCTCTTACCTGCCAAGGGCTCCCATCTCACTCAGAGTCAAAGCCAACGTCCTCAGCACACCACCTGCCCTGCCCTGTCCGGCCCTGCCCTGCACTCCCTCTGCTCCAGCCTTATTGGCCTCCTGGACTTTGCTCAGACACTCCATGCATGCCCTCACCTCAGGGCCTTTGCATATCCTGTTCCCTCTGTTTGAAATGCTCTTCTCCCATACGTGGGCATAACTCCCTCCCTCACCTCCTGCTGGTCTTAACTGAAGAGGCACTACCTCGCCCCTCCCCACATCCCTTCCTGCTTTTTCTCCTTAGCACTTGTCATCACCCAACACACTGTGTATTTCCACTATCCATCTTGTTGGTTGCCTGTCATTCCTGCTCTCCTCTAAATTCCATCATGGAAAGGACTTCTCTGTTGTTCACCACGGTACCCCCTGCACCCAGAACTGCATACAGCACTTAGCAAGTGCTCAATCAGTATCTGAACAGAAGGGAAGGAAGAGGAGGAGGAAGGGAGGAGATGGATAGTCAACTAGATGATGCTGAACAAGGTGTGATCCTTTGGGGGAGGGTTGACGGCACCAGCTCAGAGGCAAGCAGCCCTGGGTTTGACCCCTAACTCCATCATTCCCGAGCTGTGTGACCTTGAGCAAGTTGCTTCTCCTCTCTGAGCTTCAGTTTTCTTCTCTGTAAAAGAGGGACCATAGCAGTACTTGCCACTCCTTTACTGGAGGGTCAAAGAAGCTGTGATTGGGAAGCATTGTCACAGTGCCATAGAGCACTCTCAGCAAACGTCAGCTACTATTACTATTAATAAAGGCCCAAACTATTAATACGGGCCAGGCTCTGTCCTGAGCACAAGGCATTCGACGGTGACTCTAGACACAGTCACTGCCCTCACACAGCTGGCGGTCATGGGGCGGGGGGTAACTGGGGAGACTCGTACAGGTTATCAGAACCTGATGAGGCAAGACCTGTGACCAAAGGAAGCCAGAGGCTGGGAGGAGCCAGGGGCTGAGAGTCACCTCCCTTGAGAAGATCAGGGAAATCTCAGAAGAGGTGGCATCTAAGCTAAAGGCTGAAGCGCACATAGGAGACAGGCAGGCCATATGAACTGGGAAGGAGAACACTCTAGACAGACGCCATGTGGCATATGCAAAGGCCAAGAGGTCTCTCAACCTCATGGCACAGGAATTATCATCCTCATTTTACAGAGCCTAAAACTGAGCTCAGAGAGATGAAGCCACTTCCTGAGGTCACACAGGAAGGAAGTGGCAGAGCTGAGATTTGAGTCGAGGGCATTCTCCCTCCAGAGCCCGAGGGAGCCTGACGCACGGGTGACCAGGAGAGACAGTGAGCACCAGGAAGAACCCCCGGTCCCTGCCAGGGCTGGGTGCAGACGTAAGGGGGTGGCAGGAAGGGCCACGACCCCCAACCTCTGCCCTGGCTGAGGGACGTCCACAGTCCCCACCCGGCAGGAAGGACGGTACCTCCATCAGGTCTATAAGCCACAGCAGCCGCTCCTGGGGAGGAAGGGTGGGCGAAAGGCAAAAAGAAAAATACATCAAATAAATACTGGGGAATGGGTGGGCACAGCAACAACCCCCTCCCCAAATGCGCGCGCGCGCACACACACACACACACACACACACACACACACACATGCAAAATGAACATGATTCTCCAAATCCCTGTTCTATTACCTTGAAGGCTTAGGGCAGGAAAAAAGGAGGGAGAGGGGAAGAGAGAGCCTCACTGCCATAGCCAGCACCCCTTCACCCCCTGCCGGCCTCCCTGAAGGAAATGGGGCAGTCCCCACTGCTCTGAGCAATGACACTTGTCCCTAACGAAGGGTCTTCAGGAGGTGGTCATTCACCTTGGGGCAGGGCTGGGGCCATTAATCCTATTTGGTAGATGGAAAGATGGGCTCAGAGCAGGGAAGTGATTGTCCAAGGTCAGCCTGCTAATGAAATGTAGAGCTTCAAGGAGCATTCTGTTTGGAAGCCTCAATCAGAGAAGGCCTGGATTTCAGGGGGCCCACCCCCTGCGACAGCAGAGAAGCCAAGCCTGTAAAATGGAGCCCTGGGCTGTGCAGGTGGAGGGCACCCAGGAGGGATGAAGGTCAGAGAAGCAGTGGCCGTCCCTTGGCCTAGTGCTTCCCAGAGCCTCCAAGTGTGCACAAGTGGCCCTGAACCCAAATCTCCAGGTGGTCTCCCCAGCCAGGCTGAGGCACATCAGAAAGAGCTGAGGCCTCCCCTGCCCTGGGGTGTGGGCAGCTTTCCTGGGGTGCTGGTGCTAGCAGGTTACTCCTCCCGGGCCCACAGGCATCCTCCCCACAAGCTGGGGGACATGGTATCACTACCCCACTGCAAGTGAGGAAACCGAGGCACCTGAAGGTGAAGTGGTCTTTCCGCACTAACTCTCCTGCCTGCACTTTTTCTTAGGACCTACCTCCAGGAGCTCGGCCTGGTCTAGTCCTAACCCTGAGATGCATGGCGAGTCAGGGCCTTTCATGGTAACCAATTCTCAGAGTGATCCCCCTCACAGCAACTTGGGGAGGGGCTTCGGGACCACCCTTTTCATCTGTACCCAAAAGACACAAAACCATCCTATGGCCTTTCTGAGGTCTGTCTTCCCCAGGGTGCCCCAATCTGCAGGAAGAGCCCCTCTGGCAGGGCAGAGTCAACTGCCAACTGGCCCAGGGCAGTGCTTCTCAGGTAGGACAGCCCCCTGGGTTGCGACAAGGTCCTTGCAGGACAGTGCTGAGCGGGGGGCTCCTGGGACCCTTGCCTGGATCCCTTCTCAGGAGTGATGGTCACCTGACACCTCCTAGCCCTCCCAGCCTGATGTGCCCTCAGGGCCTAGGGCTGCTGTAGCCAGGGCCAGCAGGGACCTCAGGCCATTTTATCCAAGGGGAAAGTAAGTCCAGAGAGGCTGGCCTTGAACCTAGACCTCCAGCCGCCCAGACGAAAATACACCCCATCCCACCCACTGGATCTTCATCCCTGATTCTAAAGGGACCGACACAGAACTGCAGTCTGCAGTCCCCCAGGTGTTACAGCAGTGACTCACGGCTCCCAAAGCCCCACCACGTGGGCATTAGCAAGGCCAATTTAGATAGAAACGGCCATCAGGCCAAGGCTCTGCACCCTGAAACCAGCTCATCACTGGGGTGGCACATTGAAGCATGTGCTCAGAGCCAAACATGCTGCCTGGGGTGGAGGACGGCCTCCTCCCTGCCTCCAGAAGTTCTGAAACATGAAACTGCCTCCATTGCAGCCATGCCCAGCTCTAGAGAATGCACAGCACCTTCTGGGGTCATCCCAGGAAGGCGATGAGCACCCTTGGGGATGATGGTGATGGGGGATGGTAGGGATGGGCATAGAGGAACAGAAGATACCCCCAGAAGCCCCGAGCTCCAGAGCCAAAGAAAAGCCACGCTGGCAGTTGGGGTCTGCAAAAGAGAGAGGTGCACACTCCCGGGCTGTTTCCCGGCAGCTGTGAGCTCACCCTCACCCGCTGAAATGTGTCTGCAACCTTGACATCCCTGCATCCCCCTGAGCAACTGGTCCCCTGTCCAAGGTGACAAGTAATGCTGGGTCTGTCTCGAGTCTGAGACCCACCAGTAAGAGCTCCCAGTTCAGCATCTGGGAGCAATGGAGCTTAAGAAACCCTACTTCCTCCCTCCCTTTCCATGGAGGCAAGGGGACGGACGACCCAAGGCAAGAAATGGGAGCGTGGGGGACAGTGAGCAGCCAGGCTGGCTCTCCCGGCCTCCAGCCCTGACTCTCCCACCACGTGCATGTTAGTGGCCGCTTGTTTCCCCAGGTGGATGACAAGGCATGTCCTCTTGCCCCTTCCTCGCAAAGGCCTCCTGGGATTTGCCTCCAAGCATCCTAGGGGCAAAACCACACCCTGAGATGGACCAGACGCTTTTCTGGGGGGCTGGTGAGTCTGCAAGAAAGTCGAGCGGGGCTTGGGGCCCCACAGACAACAGGGTCGCCTCTCAGGGAAAACAGAAATCACCATCCAACTCATGGCGGCCACTGCCATTTACCGAGAGCTCAGCGGGAGCCGGCACCCTGCCGCAGGCATCACGGTGCTTCCTCATTTGATCCTCCCACGGACTGTAATTCTTTTTTCCATCTATCTAATGACCCGTTTTTTCCTTTTTCTCCCCCAGCCCCTGGCCCCCCAGACTGTGAGCTCCATGAGGCAGGGCCACATCTCTCTCGTCCACCAGGGGTCCCGCAAGCCCTGGCCTGCAGTGGGCACTCAACAGCTGCCAGCTTGTCACAAGCGGAGAGGCTGAGGCTCACGGGAGCGAGGCACAGAGCTGGCAGGTGGTGGTGCTGGGATCCGAGCTCAGATTGGTCTCACTCCAAAGGTCCAGCCAGGGACGGGGCAGGGCAGCTCACCCTGGCCGAGCTGACAGTGGTGGAGGTGCCGTGGCTGCCCGTGGACGATCCTGTGTCACTGTAGGAGACCATGGAGTGTGTGTCCCCCGCCCCAGGGCCCGGGGGCTGCCGCGCCTTCATGGACTCGATCTCGCGCCTCAGCACCAGCTGGTCGAAGCGGTGTAGGTCTTGCGGGGAAATGGTGCCTCTCACCTCGGACAGGAGCGCGAACTGGAGCGGGGACAAGAGGGGCACTCAGCAGGTCCCCCCACTGTCCTCCCTCCTTGACCACCTATGGCTCTCCAGCACCCTCAGGAGAAGTCCGACACCTTCACCTGGACGCCGGGCCCAGCATGATCTGACTGCTACTTGCTGGTCACCTCCTCAGCATGCACGCACACGTGACCATGACCCCTGAACACACCTCGTTTCACGCCAAAGCCTGTGGCTGTCCCTTCGCTCTGGAGTTCCTTGCCTCTACTTGTCTCTAAATCAGATCTTCCAAAATGTAACCCCTCCCAGTGGATTAAATCGTTTTCTCCTTCGTGCACCTTCTGAACCGCACACAGACTTCCGCCAGAGCAGCGTTCTCAAAGCTGGCAGCACAGCACAGTCACCTGGGGGCTTGGGAAAACTGCCATCCCCAGATGTGACGCGTTAACCAGCCTGGGATGGGGCCCGGCACTGCTTTTGAAGCACAATCCAGGTGATTCTAACTGTGCGCTCAGAGTTGGACACCAATCATGGGGCACTTTGTGTCCCCCCAGAGTCTGGGAGCTTCCCAGAGGCAGGGGCTGCCCTGGTCCCCAGTCTCTGCTCAGGGTTGAGTTCGGGCCTGAGTCCCTGTAGGATGTCAGGGGGACAGAGGGAGGAGGGGAAGGATGCAGAGGCCTCGGAAAGCCGAAGCCAGGCCAGAGGAGGGGTGTGGTCACCTTGGCGTGGGTGTTGAGCAGCTCGAACAGTGCCATGACCAGCGCCTCCACGGAGACGCTGCCGCCGCGGTACTCGTCCAGGTAGTAGGCCATGGTGGCGCGCTCCTGCTCGTTCAGCAGGTGCCGTGCCTGCTCCTCCAGCAGCACACGCGTCTGGTTTCCCAGGCTGCTCAGGGTCACCTGCGAGCCGGCTGGGCCCTTGTAAAACCCCGGCTGAAAGACAGAAAGAGAGAGGCCGGGAATTCCAGGCTGCTCTGGGGCCCAGTGGCCGAGCCGAGCCAGCAGCAGCACTGCAGAGGGACGACGTGGCTTCCAGAGGCCCCCGCTGGGTGGTCTCCGCGTGCACGGGAACCCCCAGGAGACATCGTGACAGGTGGCCTCATCTGGTCACAAAGGGTTCACACGGCACTTTGTTATCTCATCCGATCCCGGCAACCATCCGAGTCATGCGATATTATTAGGGTTCAATAGCTCCCTTGGTAATCTAGGGATGATAACAGTACCTATGTTTACAAAACATAGCTCAGATCTGCACACGTGCTCCCGCCACAGCCCCTCCCATAGCCAGCTGTCTCCCCTCTGGTCCCCTCTGCCCTGTCACCTATGCAGAGCTACCGAAGTGATGTCGTAAAAACACACACCTCTGGCGTTGCTCCCCGCTTAAAGCCCATCAGTGGTTAGAAGCTGAGCCTCTCACCGTGGCCCCAAAGCCCCGTGTGATCTGGCCATCCTGCCCACTGCTGTCTTGCTCCCAACATCCCACGCTCCCCTTCCTTCTGCTCTTCCAACAAGCCAAGGCCCTCGCTGCCTCAGGGCTCTGGCATGTGCCATTCCCTCAGACTGGTTCATCCCCTCCCCTGCCCTGCCCAACTTTGATCCCACCAACTTGCATTTAATGTTTAGGAAATGACACTGGTTAACGCGTCACATCTGGGGATGGCAGTTTTCCCACTAACTTGCATTTAATGTTTAGTTCACCACTCAACGGTTGTGTCGCCACCTCAGGGCGGGCAGCCTGTGCCTTGTCCCTCTGCCCTCCCACCCCGCTGAAGTTAGGCATCTCGTCTCTTATTCTCTCTTGTAAGCCCCAGCACCCGCCTGGATGGTACTGAGCATCTTTTCGTATTAGATATTTGTTTGAGATCTGTTTGGTTTTTCCACGTCCTCCACAGGGTGTAACCTCCGTGACAGCAGGGACCTGGTCCACTCCGTTCACTGTCGTGAACCCTGGTGCCAGGGGTGGAGCTTCACACAGAAGCTTGGAATGCGGGGTGGGTGGACGGTCAGGGGCCGTGCAAGCTGCCAGCATCCCCTGCCTGGCCAGAGCTCGCCAGTCAGGAGCTTTGAAGGAGCAGAGACACCCTACGGGACACCCTACCTTGTTTGTCCCTTCTGTTGTGATATCTGCAGGAAACCTGTGGGGAAAGAGAACATCTTCAGGGGCACATCTGAGTAGTTCAAATGGGCACAAGCAAGGCAAAGGCTGATTTGGAGCAGGAAGAGCAAAGCTCTGAGAGAACCATGCATTGTGGCCACCATTTGCCACCAGCTCAGTTTGGGGGCCACTCAGGGGCACGTGAACCCCTGGACAGATGAGCAGCTTCCAGCCTAGCCTCCCAATCAGCAATGTGGACAGAGCAGCCCAAACCACCCGGGGTGGGCTCCCGCGTTGTTGCCAACCCCACAGGCAGGCAACGCACGGAGAGGAGAGAAGAAATGGTGACTGACAGGTGACCCCGGGCCAGGCCAAGCCTGGGGATGGTGGCGATGGGCAGACCGGAGATCCCAGATGCAGCCTGCAGGTGCGGCTCAGCCCCAGCCCACGTGGGCTCAGGCTGCCAGACTTCCTGGCTTCTAAGAAGCACCCAGAAACCTAGCTTTTTATATGAAATGTCATGTCTTTTTAAATGTTGGCAACTAATTGAAAAAATGTACACTGTTGTCCAGGTCAGAGGGAGAGAGGGAGAGAAAAAGAGAAAGATTCTCTGGGGTGTATCTGGCCTGGCGCCTCCAGGCTGAGACTTCTGATGAAGATCAAAAGGGAACAGGTCACATGATTAGTGACTATGCAGCCACCTGGCAACTGTATCACATCGTATGTTGTGACTTCCAAGACCCTTTCATGCAAATTAACCATAGGACCCCATTAAGAGGTCTGGGGTGGGGCAGGGTTATGACCCCACTTTCGGGTGGAGCGAGGCAGGACTGAAGACTGAGCTAAGTGATGTGCCTGAGGGCAAATGAATGGGAGAGCTGGATGGTGTAGTTCAGCTTTCCAGAGGGAAACTGAGGCCAGGAGAGGAGGGAGAGGGGCCCTAGGTCACGTCCTGTAAATGAAAGGGGCCTTGGCGTTGGGACCCCGGGCTCTGAGAGCGGGTGCGGTGGTGGGATGGGAGGGGGCTGTCTCCAGCTTTCAGACGTGGCCTAGGGGTGCACAGAGTGGCCAGACCCTGCTGAGTTCGTGGCGGTCTCCCCAATCCGGGAGCTGGCGATCCACTTGGTCTCGTCCACGGTGGTGCGGGCGTGGGGCAGCCTCCCGACGTCCTTCACCGTCAGGATGAGGTGCCGGGACGACTTGAGCAGCTGCACTGCCTCGTCGTGCAGGATGTTGAGAAAGCTGCGCCCGTTCACCTCCAGAATCTGGTCCCCAACCTGCCGAGACCAGCACACAACACGGTTACACTGGGGGCTTCACAGCCCTGATCCCAATTCTCTGGGCCAGCCTGCTGAGGAGGTTATCCAGACACAGAGAGGTTATGTGGGCGCCTGAGGGTCACACAGCAAGGCAACAGCAGGGCTGGCCTTCCACTCCTGACCCTGAGCCCACGCCCTTGTCACTAGAAGGGGGCACCTTCCTGTGACTCAGCAACAGCTTTGAGCAGTGGGTCCACAAGGACATTCCCAAGGGTCCCCGATCAAGAAATAAGTCATCTCGTTGGGGGGTTTTTGGGGGTGGATCTCGGGGTAGAATGAGGTAAGAGCTGTGAAGTCAGACTTCCGATATTTTCCTTCTGCACTAGAGATTTTTACCTCGAGCATGCATTCTGCTATTGCCTTAAAATGCAAACAACACTTCCATTTACTAAAGAAAAAAGCAATAAATGAAGAAACTAGCCTCCCATTAAAGCGATACATACTGCTTGGATTCTTACAACAAGCAGGCAGTTTTATTTTGTATTAAGAGTTAAAAAAAAGGCTGGGCGCGGTGGCTCACGCCTGTAATCCTAGCACTCTGGGAGGCAGAGGCGGGAGGACCGTTTGAGCTCAGGAGTTCGAGACCAGCCTGAGCAAGAGCGAGACCCCATCTCTACTGAAAATAGAAAGAAATTATCTGGACAACTAAAACTATATAGAAAAAATTAGCCAGGCATGGTGGCGCAGGCCTGTAGTCCCAGCTACTCGGGAGGCTGAGGCAGCAGGATTGCTTGAGCCCAGGAGTTGGAGGTTGCTGTGAGCTAGGCTGACGCCACCGCACTCACTCCAGCCAGGGCAACAGAGCGAGACTCTGTCTCAAAAAATAAAAAAAAAAAAGTTAAAAAAATAAAAGCACTTTTTATGAAAGAATTAAAAAAGAGCACCCCCCCAAAAAAAACCCAAGCCTTCCAATAAAAATAAATGTGACAAAAATAGAAGAGATTGGAAGGGAAGATGCCGCAGTGCATGATGCAGCTCCTTGGAAAGACCTGCGGCACCTTTAAAATGGCAGGGTTCTCTCTTTCAGATGGGGAAACTGAGGCCCGAGGATGGGAAGGGGCTGCCCAGGGTTAGACTGTGGCCTTGAAGGGTAAGTAGTCTTGTAATGCTGGTTATTCTCGGCTGGTTTTTCCTCTCCCCAGCTTTCCAGCCTTCTGACTGCACAGAATCAACTCCCGTGGCTTTATGCGGCGATTTTCAAAGCAAGATTTGAGCCAAAGGGGAGCTTGGGAGGAGAGAAGATGTGAAGACGAGGCTGAGAACCAAAAGCCTGGTGCTGTTTCCTGCCTTGCCTTGAGCACATCACCTGCTGTTGGGAGTTTCCAGTGCAGGAAGTGGTTAGAAATGCAGACTTTCCCTCTCCCCCTGCATCAGCTATGATGTGCTTAGCGGGCGGGGGTGTGTCGCTGCCTCTGCCTCCATGACCCCAGGCAAAGAGGCCTGTCTGCACTGCATCTCAAGTGTTTACCACCACATACTGCACGCCTACTGTGTGCCCGGCTGTGTGCTGGGCAGGACAACCTGCTCCTGCCCCATGTGGCTCATAGCTGAGAGTGGGCTCACTTTCGTGCTATGATTGGGTTTCCCCATCAGCCTTTCCACACTATATCCCCAGGGCCCGGCACACAGTGGGAATTCAATAAAAAATCACCCAGTGAATAAAAAGACATGCATTCCCACCCATTCCAACTCCAGGACCTTCTCTGCCATGGCCCAGCAGGGACAAGGACATCACACCAGCCTTGTTTGTCCCTTGACACGTTTCTCCTTACCTAGTATCCCCACCATCCTAAGCCTCAGGAAACTGAGGCCCAGAAAGGTTAAACACATAGATTGTGACCACAGGGCTAGTGAAGAGGAGTGCTAGGGTCAGGCTGGCCCCCAGGCCCATGTGATTTCTACTACTGGGCTCCTGCCAGAAGCTCTGTTTGGGGACCATGTGGTATCACCTCAAACCCAGTGCATCCAAAGCTGCTGTCCCACCATCCTTCCCCGGCTCTGCCTGCAGAAGCCAGATCCAAAAACCTGACCCCATCACCGACTCTGCCTGCACTCCCCTGAGTAGAGCTTTCAGCAAGTTCCTTCCTCTACCCGCGGCAGCGCCCTTCCCTGGGTCCCCACCTGCTCCCTCCCTGGTTCCTGAGCCAGCATCCGCCTCACTGTGCATTTCCATCTGAGCTGGCCACAGACACAGTGCCAGATTAAGTTCATCTACTTTTGGCTTTCTTGACATCCTCCCTGCTTAAAAGCCTCCAACGGCTCCCCCACAATCCAGGAGGCAGCAAAGTGCTATGGCTAAGGGTTTCAAAGACCATCAGACCTGGGTTCAAATCCTGGCTCTGCTACTTCCATGCCGTGTGACCCCACGAATCCTGAAATAGCTTTTGTGTCTCACTTTCCTGGGGTGTAAAAAGGGGATCCTAGTCTGTATTCCCAGTGACATGGGAGGCTGAGTCAGGAGGATCCCTCAAGCCCAGGAGTTCAAGGCTGCAGTGAGCTATGATGATGCCACTGCACTCCAGCCTGGGTGACAGAGCAAGAGCCCATAACTAAAAGAAAAAAAGACAGGGGTCCTAGCCCAGGATTGTCCTCCTCCAAATTTCTATAGTCATCAGCATCTCTTTCCCAATGCCACATGCTTTTACCTGACCCCAGTACTATCTCTAATCCTCTTTCTTACTTTCTGAGTCTCTGAGCTCCCCGGCTGAGAAACCGAGGCTGCCAAGAACTTAGGCAGCCCCTGCTGGTCTCCCTGTAAGGAGCTTGAGATAAGACCCAACACCTGGCTCAGGGCTTGGCACCCAGCAAGTGCTCAATAAGGGCGTATACATGAAGGTGTGGACATTGCCAGTTCCCACCCAGGGAAGGGCCTCTGCAGCCCCCTCCTCGCCTCTTCCTCTGATGCTAAGAGGCAGAGCTGCAGCGAAGGGCAGGACGGTCCGGGGCACTGCCGGGGCCACTCACACCCAACCAATTAAACAGCCCTCGCCCTGTGGTAGCTCCACCTCCCAGCTGCCACCCGCTGCTCTGAGCTAGAGCCAGCTACACTTTTCATCTGCTGAAGTGCTTTGTTTTCCTAAGTATCCTCCTCAATAGCTTTCGCTTTTGTTGCGCTAAGGCAATCAATTTTAATCTTCCCTTTAACACACCTTATTTCATCCAGGCAGTTTAATTAGAGGAACCGGTGTCTGAGAGGCCAGATACGTACGGGCATCCTTCTGTGTGCCAGCCTTTCCCTGCGGGTCCAGGCCGGGCTGGGGGGCGTGTGGGGAGGGAACAACTCAATTCCACAAGCATCGAGCTGGCCTTCTACGAGGCTGCGGGGGAGGTGGCTAGATAAAGTACAGGATGGCCAACTAAACTTGAACTGCAGATAAACAGCAAACACTTTAAAGATATATGTATGCAGCAGATATTGCATGGAGCATATACGTAACTAAAAAATGTATTTGTCGTTTATCTGAAATTCAAATTTAAATGGGCATCCTGTATTTTTATTATCTAAATCTGGCTACCCTGTGGGAGAGGTGTCAGTGGCTCTTGTGGGGGCTGATTTAGTGCTATGGCTTCCAAACTTCACTCATTCTCCCTCACCCTGAGCCAGACGCCTGTCACTTAAGCAATGTGAGTCCCTTGGATTACCCAGCATGCCACTGACTTCAGCCTCATCCTGAGCAGTAACATCCATGAAATCACAGGTTTGCTGTGCCAGTCACATTTCCTTCACGCCTGCTAAGTAAATACACCCCCACCAGGTTTGTGCGGGGCAGCGCGGGGCTCCTGCGCAATCTAGCCGGGGAACAGCCACGAAACGGGAGTCACACCTGGGAGACCCCAACTTACTGGGGGATGTGAGCCCATCATCCCAATCTCTTCAATCCTCTTCTGCCTCTTCTTCCTCCATGGCCTATTTTCAAGCCATTTCTAGGCAGGGTTAGCTTCAGGGTCTCCACGAGGCCCTCCCCAGGGTCTGAATCGGTCTAAGTTATTCCCATTTTTGTGTCTAGATCACTCTCATTTTTTCCACATGTTGGGAAGCTTCCCAGGGTCCAGAACCAGGTCAGGATAGCCGCCTGCATGCTCGCTGTGATTTAGAGCTCACAAACCACTTTCAAACAAGTCCAGCGTCTCCCCTGCTGCCCACAGCAGCCCCAGGGGGCCAGTGGGGTGTGCAGTCCCACCCTCTACTATAGCCCCAAGTTTTAAAGCTAGGCAACCATGACAAAGTAGCTGAATGGTCTGCACAGCTCTAAAGTACACACTGAGTCTCAGTTTCCTTATCTGGGAGATGGGCATGATACTATCAACAGTTCCCAGGCAGCTGTGAGAATGAAATGGGGCCACCCTGCACGGAGACAGAGCCTGAGACAAGTGGGGCTTTTCATAGCTCTTCATTCGCTTCCCTTCCAGAGGGAGGCGATGGGTTCAGAGATGGCAGGCAGCTTGCTTGCCGTGAGCCAGCATTTGAGCACGACCCTCTCATCTGCTTCCTACCACTATGTGCCACCTTCACCCCAGCACCGCGCCAGCACACAGATGTTTAGTAGATGGTGAGCAGACGGAGAGACCCATCCTTCCCCCCTCACTTCCATTCGTCCCCCTTTTCTCTTGGTTTGTGTAACATGAATTTGACGGTGACATGTTTAAAGGTCTCGATCTCGTTCTTTCCCAAAGAAAAACTAAGACCTCTGCTTGTCTGTTCATTGCAATCGGGCTTTTGCTTACCCACTGAAGCCAACTCGGAGTTAGACGACATATAGGTAAACAAGGCAAAAAATAAAGAGGCAAAGATGTTGCCTCTGTCAGGGCCTTCCCACCGTCCCCTGCAGATGGGGAGACCGAGGCCCAGAAAGGACAGGGACAGGCCTAGGGCAGAAGAGTGAGACAGTGGCAAAGCCCAGACCCTGGGGCTAACCGTGACAAGGCTCACGCCCCGCAGAACTCACTGGGATGGGACACACTGGAGAGCGGAGAGACAGGTGCAAAGTGTGATCGAGTGTCTAACATCTCACAGCCCTCGCGGGGCACGGACGGGGAGGACACGGAAGGATAAACGAACAAAGGCAGCTTGATGTTATTTGTCACCACAGGCGTCCTATTTATCACTGGTGATGGAGGGGCGGAGGGCGGCCCGCGGAATGCCCTTCATTTTAAACTGGAGGAAAGACTCCTCCGTCATCCACAGCCCGCCGAGTGACAGGCTCGTGTCCCGGACACCCTGAGGAGAGTGTGAAGGGGCTTCGGACAGGACGCTAATTTCCCGAGTGTGGCCAAGCACCAGGAAGCAGGGAACTCACCTCCCTCGGGTCTGAGGCGGGCCCAGGGGCATGGAGGAGGCCCTTGGAGCAGCGGGAGCACCCAGCCAGCCTTGGTTAACAGTCCCCTCTTACTCTCTAAGAGACCAGAGGAAAATAATTTTATCATTCTAAGGCCTCCTTCCCTCAAAATGGGAACAAGACCACCAATGGCTAGTGTGTTGTCCAAACTATGCAAAAGGCCATCTGGTTCTGAGTGCAGACCCCAGAGTCTACGTTTAATCCCAGATGCTGCCACCCACTCACTGTGTGACCTTGGGTAATTTACTTAACTTCTCTGTGCCTCAGTTACCTCCTCTGGAAAATGGGGACAATATCAGTACCTACCTCATAGGTGAGTTAATACACTTAACCATCGCATTCCCAGCCCCTAAAACGGTGTCTGACACAGAGTAGACGCTCAATGAATATTTACCGAATGGACACATAGAAACTATGTAGAAAAAGTATTTAGTATACAGTAAGTGCTCAATAAATGTTAGCTGCATTTTTGAAAAACGATGCTTACCGCTGACGTCACCCTCGATCACTCACCAAATAAATCTTGCAATTCTACCTCCTCGGAGTCTTCCAGTGCCACCCCTCCGCCGCCTTTCCGCCTGCCTCCTGCCTGGGCCCCGCCTCTAGCTTCAGGTGACTCATACACGCTGACCACATCCATGAAGCAGACGACCATCCCCATTGTACAGATGAGGAGTCTGAGGCCGGGCAGTAAAGTCCTAAGAGCTGGGATTTGGCCTTCGTTCTGCCAGCCAGCAAAACCCCTGCTCGAGCCAACACGAACCTGTCCTTTAAGAAAAGCCAGCCTAGCCTGCCTTCCCTCCACGTCTGACCCCTCTCAGCCCTGGGCTCCGAGCCATGCACACAGTAGGTGCTATACTCATGCCTGATGAAAGGGATTAGCAAGAACCTGTGGCAGGACGGCAGCAGGAGCTCTCTCTCCAGAGGCTGTTGGAGAGAAACCCGCCAACAACTCGACCCCCGTGCTGGGCCTGGAGGCGGGAATCCACCTTCTGGGGCCATGTGCAGCGGCGCCCGCCACGCTGGGAACAGACTCTGAGGGAAGCCGAGGTCAGGGGCACCGGCACCACCCTCCTTGAGGCTGTACTGAAATGGCTTTTGCGGCTTCAAGCAAGGACCCACTGATTGCAGCATTACCGGTGAAAATTCAAATTCTATTAAGAGTTTTACTGTAATTATGAATCTTTAATAGTTTTCCATGTCAGGTGTAAAACTTTAATGGGCTGTTTTTTTTTTTCATTCAGTATGAGTGAACAATGCAGTCTTAATGAGACAGCATTAGTTTTTTGCAACAGAAGTCAGTAAACCTTGTTCTTATTTTAATAAATTAAAAAGATCAAGGTGAACACTAAGAAGGTCCCTGGAGCAAGCTTGGGTAAGGGCTGGATCTGGGGAGGCTCTTCACACAATCCTCCATGGTTCAGAGTTCTCAAAAGGCAGAATGGACCAGAAATGCCACAGGTGGAACCAGCAAAGCCCATGCATGGTGATTCCCAACATGGCCCTTGCTTCTTTCTGGTTCATTTTGACACGGGCAGGTCTGTGGCTGTACCTGTGTCCTCTATTTGTGACCTGAGTGACCCTCCCCCTGAAGGCCTGCTCTAACCCCCAGAAGTCATCAATGCAAAAACCAAGGCCAGAGGGAAGTCATACCCTGAGTCAAGGTCGGACCTAGGGCTGAGAGGCCAGTCCCGCGTTCCTCCCCCAGGAAAACCTGGCTCCCCCAAAGTAAACACAGAAATGACAGGGGTCAAACACAGAAAGAAGGACAACAATTGACCCCTGAGTGCCTTGCTGAGGCCAGCTACCTTGTACAATTTAGCTCTAAACTTAATAAGCACCACACGAGGCACGGAAGGTTCCCTATTTTACAGATGATAGCAGTGAGGCTCAGAGAGGTAAAGCCACTTGCCCAAGGACACACAGCAAGCAAGCAGCAGAGCAGGATTCGAAGCTAGCCCAGCTGCTATTCAGCTACAGTGACTCAGAGGCACCCAAAACCAGCGCTGCCCAGAATTTTCTGCAACAATGGAAATGTCCCAGAGAGTAGCCATTGCTATTTAAATTTAAATTAAATAAAATGAAATGAAAAATTCACTTCCTCAGTCACACAAGCTCCAATTTGATAGCCACGTGTGACTAATGGCTTCCGTCCTGAACGACACAGTTCTAGACACAGCCCAAGATGGAACCCCTGACCTGTTCCCATTCCTTCCTCCAAGCCTGGTCCTCCTCCAGGGCTCCCATTTCAGAACTCAAGCCCAAACCTCCAATCCACTGGCTCTGTCATAAACCCACTGGATTCCACCTTCCCTTCCAAAGGGATCCTCCACCTCTACTACCACCACGCTGGTCCCGGCCGTCATGGTCTCCCACCTGGACCACTGCCACAGCCACCTAAGCGGCCTCCCTGCCTCCGCTTTCACCACCCCCTCTAATACCGTCCCTACACAGCCGAGAGACTGACATGAACTGCACATCTGACCTCGTCACCAACCCATCTCCCATCTTCCCCCAAAATGCAACCACACTTGTCATCTCCCAGTTCACCGAACAGATAGCCCTTTCCCACCTCTGCAGATGCTGTTCCTCTGCCCTGAACATTCTCTCCTCCACTCCTCACCTGCATAACACCTACTCAGCCTTTAGGTCTTGGCTCAAGTGACACCTCTTCCAAGAAGCCCTTTGACCTCTCCCTCCAAGGCGGGTATCACCAGTCTTCGCTGGGGCACCCTGTAGCACTCTGCCCAGTTGAAGATCGTGCTGGACTATAGCACTGATTCAAAGCCAGTGAGTGTGCTGCATCCCCCTTGAATGGCACACGGGAGCACCCAACAAATGCCTGATAGAATTCGCGGATGACTGAATGAGCGATTAAATGAGTGAGCACAAGAACGAGCAAGCCAGACCCCTGCTGGTTCCGGTCCCTGCAGACAAGCAGGAGACATTTTTCCATTTATGCGAAGGTTAAGTGTGACAAGGCCAGGGCGTGCAGGGAGGCCGGGTACATGCCACCCAGCTCTACAGACTGCGGCAGGGAAGGGGCATCTGGTGCTTTCAATCAAAGGGAAGGCAAAGAGGTAAAAACACAAATCACAGCATTTTTTGATTTTTGGTGCTTTTGTTTTGGCTGGAATCACATTCTGGGAAATGGTGCACATCTAATCTAGCCCCTCAATCTGGAAGAATGAACGCTGGAGTGAGGAGTAGAGGAGGCGTGTCACAAGTTCAAGCTCTCCCAGCCAGTTGCAAAGCTGGCCCAGAACCCAGCCCACTCACCCGCTTCCAGATGCTCCTCAGACCTGCAAGAATCAGCAAGTTCTCAAGTTCAAGTCCACAGCCTCCTAGACACAAATGGTGACCAGTCGGAAGATAGGATGGAAGAGAAACCCCATTTGTAATAGCAACAGAACAGGAATAAACTTAGGAATAAACTTAACAAGAACTGTGCGACACCTATGTGGCGCAAACTTCACATACTCCTGAAACACTCAAAGTGGACCCCACAATAGAAAGGCCCCCTTCTTGGCAAAGGTTGAACATCATCCAGGTATCAGTCTCTCTCAGCTTATTTAGAAATTTAACATCATCCCAATAAAAACACCAACAAGCTTTTGTTACGTGTCAATATAAAAATTCATGCAAAAAAATTGAAATATACATGGAGGAATCTTAAATGCATATTACTGAGGGGAAGAAGCCAGTCTGAAAAGGCTGCACGCTGTAGGGTCCAGCTACGTAACAGGCAAGCTGAAGGAGACAATGGAAAGATCAGTGGTTGCCCAAGGCCCCGGAAAGGGGAATAAGTAGGGCACAGGGATTTTTAGGGAGGTGACACTCTTCTGTATGATACCGTAATGTTGGCTATATGACAATCCTAATATAGACTATGGACTTTAGTTAATAATAATGTCGTCGGTATTGGCTCATCAGTTGTAACAAATGTACCTCTTACACACGAATGAAAGATGCTAAAAACAGGGGAAACTGCATGGGAAGGTGGTATATGAGAACTCTGTGCTTTCTGCTCAATTTTCCCGTGTTCCTGAAACTGCTCCTAAAAAATCTATTAATTTTTAAAACTAAAACAGTAATTTTATTTAAATATAATAAAAAATTTAAAATATAAATATTAAAAATTATGTTCTTATTTAAAAAGAAAAACAATTTTTTAAATTAAAAAAATAAAAATACAAGAATAGCTATGAGAACCCTGACACTGAAGAGCCACCGCAGACGCTGCCAGATGCCCAGGCCTGCGCTACACCCTCAGTAATTACACCTGTGCGGCTCTGGCTCGTGTATAGACAGACAGACGGCGGACCAGACTAAAAACAGGCCCAAGGACACTGGAATTTTAGTGGATGACAAAGGGGGCACTGCAAATCATTCTGGCAAAGACAGGCTTTTTAATATGTAGTACTAGGATGAATGGGTAGCCATTCAGAAAAAGATGAAATATCTCGCACCCTCCACAAGGATACCTGCCAAACAGATCAGAGATCTAAAGCGAAAAAATGCGTTTATAAGTATTAAGAGAAAAATGGATAAATTCTTCTATACCTTGTTTAAACTAGAATTTGGATTCAACAAAAGAAAGGATTGACAATAAAACTAGATAAAAAATTTAAAAACTATTGCATTGAAAAAGACTTTCTAAGCAAAGTCGAAGAAAATTCAGTTACGAGCTGAATGTTTGTGTCTCCCCCAAAATTTATACCATAACCTTCAATCTGACTGTATTAGGCGATGGGGCCTGTGAGGAGGTTCAAGGTTAATAGGGTCACAGGGATGGGGTCCTAATCCAACAGGGCTGGTGCCCTTACAGGACGAGGAGAGTCCAGAGTTCTCCCTAGCCTTAGGAGGACACTGTCAGAGGCAAGGCCTGAAGACAGCTGTCATCAGGAACTGAACTGGCCGGCACATGGATCTTGGACTTCCCAGCCTACAGAAATGTGAGAAAATAAACTTTTATTGTTTAAGCCACTCTGTCTCTGGTATTTTAGTGAGCCTGAGCTGACTAAGATGCAGGGAGAGAACATTTGTAATATGTATCACTGATAAAGGGCTAATGAGCTCTAATGTAAAATGAATTCTTAAGTTTTAGGGGAAAAAAGATCCAAAATCCTGATAGCAAAAGGATAATAAGAGACATGAACGAGTTATAAAACAGACGTAAGAAATGTCCCTAAATATATGAAAAGGTGTTCAACTTCACTCATAATGAGAAAATTTCAAAAATAAAGCTATATCAATATACTGTTTCTCAGCCAGGCGCAGTGGCCCACGCCTGTAATCTTGGCACTCTTGGAGGCTGAAGTGGGAGGATCGCTTGAGCTCAGGAGTTCAAGATCAGTCTAAGCAAGAGTGAGACCCCGTCTGTACTAAAAAGAGAAAAATTAGCTGGGTGTCGTGCGTGTCACGCGCCTATAGTCCCAGCTACTTGGGAGGCTGTGGCAAGAGGATCACTTGAGTCCAAGAGTTAAAAAAAAAAAAAAATACTATTTCTCACCTGTTGGATTGGGAAAAAAATTAAAAACCTGACAGCACCTGTTGGCTACGGGGAAGCAGGCACACTCACACGTGGCTGGTGAGAAGTCAGGATGGTACAACACTTACGGAATCCCATTGCTGGAAATTTATCCTGAAGATAAAGTTAAAGTAAGAGAATACACGTGCAAATGGTCACTCACTGCAGCATTGTTTGTAATTGCAAAATATTGGAGATAACGTAAAGGCCCGTGCAGAGGAGAGTGATTGAATAAGTACGGCACAGCCGCACAGTGATGTACTACGCAGCTGTAGGAGAGAATGACGAAGATCTCTCTTCGCTGACATAATATTGTTCCAGGATATTGCTTCCAGGATATTGTTATGAATACTTTTTTAAAAATTCAGTGCAAAAGAATATCTATAGCATACTACCTTTTATATAAGAAAAAAAGAAAAGATACAGGAATCTGCTTGCTTTTGCAAAAAGAAGCAAGAGGACTAAGACCAGAAACTCATTTACTTGGTTGAGAATGAGTAGAAGGAATGTGGGCAGAAGTCATCTGAGTATATTCTTTGCTATAGTTTTGATGTTTTCGTTATTCAGAAAGTAAAATTAAATTAATGAAGAAGGGGAGAAGCACTACCGAATACCGGCAGGAACAAGTGAATGTTGTTCAAATGAGTAACAGAACCGAGCTGCAGGAGCACTCGAGTAACAGAGTACTCTGACTACAAACCCTCCGTTTAAAAACAAAATGAAGTGCAAACAAATGAGAAACTCTACTTAGGTTTGTTCTTCACAGTGGCACGCATGTGGCAATTCTGAAACTACTTTTGTATCTCGTAAAACTGGGCAAATGAGCAAGTATATTGAAGGTAGGATCTTGAATTCTCACTGTTGAAGAAATGGGAGAAGGCTAGGAAGAACTCTGTAATGTTGGATTAGAAGTGTCAGTATGAATGAACTCATAGTTTTAGACAGACAGACATTAAAATATATATTTAATATATTTCATGTACTTACATATGTATATGTGTGTATATACACACTCGTATATGTGGATATGAGTATGTGTGTGTTATATGTATACAGTTGACCCTTGAACAACACGGGTTTAAACTGTGCAGGTCCACCTATATGCAGATTTTTTTCAATAAGCACATTGGAAAATTTTTTTGGAGATTTGTGACAATTTGAAAAACCTCAAAGATCAATAGCGTAGCCTAGAAATATCAACAAAATGAGAAAAAGTTATGTCATGAATGCATAAAATAGATATAAATACTAGTCTATTTTGTCAATTACTACAATAAAACATACACAAATTTATGAGAAAAAGTTCAAGTTTATCAAAACTTATGCACACACTTACAGATCATACATTCACGGTACCATTCATGGTTGAGAGAAATGTAAACAAATGTAAAGATGTGTATTAAATATAACTGCATAAAATTAACTGTAATACACCCTGTACTACTGTAATAATTTCATTGCCACTTCCTGTTGCTATTGTGGTGAGCTCAAGCGTCACGAGTATATGCCTAAAACACCGCGTGATGCTCGTCGTCTCTGGATGAGCATGTCATCTCTCCAGTAAATTGCATGTTGCAGTAGAAAGCGACCTTTTGCAGTTCTCACATATTTTCATCATGTGTAGTGCAACATCGTAAATCTTGAATAACACCATGGTACCCAAGCGAAGTGTCACTATTGATTCTGCAAGTGCTCCCAAGAAGCAGAGAAAAGTCCTGACGGTGCAAGAAAAAGCTGAAGTGCTTGATCGGTACTGTAGCTTAAGGTCTGTAGCTGCGGTTGCCAATTTTGGGCAGACAATTCATTTGTAAACAGACGATGTAAACTTACGATAATGATAAATACGGTACCAGGCCGTGAATGTATTTTCTCTTCCTTAGAAGTTTCTATTTGCTTTCTCTAGCTTAATTTTTAGTAAGAATATGGTATATAATACATACAACATACAAAATATGTTTTAAATGGCTGTTTTATGTTATCAGTAAGGCTTCCAGTCAACAGCAAGCTATCAGTAGTTAAGCTTTTGGGGAGTCAAAAGCTATAGGTGGCTTTCAACTGTGGGAGTGGGTAGTGCCCTAACTCTTGCGTTGTTCAAGGGTCAACTACATGTACAAATGTAGGCATGTACATTTCCTTGCTTTGTCCACCGAAAGGCCTATAAGTAATGACACCCCAGTAGCAACAAGCCCATCTAACCCCCAGAATTTGATGTCTCAATGCCATTCCCTACTGAAGAGTCAGGGCCCAGCTGGTTCCAAGGCTGGGACAAGAAAAGTACAGGATGAGCCCGAACCATCTTCTTGGGCCAGAAAGTAAGGCAGTGCTCAAAGAACAACAGCTGCATGTCAAAATGACAGAGGAGCCAGCTGGTAGAGACTGCCATGCCCAAATCTGGGACACTTTGAGCATCAAAATAAAGAATGCCAATAGTGAATTAAAACCTAACATGCTAAATCAATAAATAAGAGGACAAAGTTCTTTTCCATAGTAAAATGCCAATTGAATTTTTAAAAATTTTTCAAAACACCAGAATCAGGCCAAATTAGTAGGTAAAAGTTTGATGAGAAACAGGATATTTGCAGTCTCAAAATATCACCCACAAATTATTCATTAATTATAAAAGGAAAAACAGTAATTTCCGAGTACAGAAACATGGCAGACGTTACCGATCCAAGTGATCGAGGTTACCCTCACTAATAACAGGATAAAGTGACATCATGGGACCCACCGAGGACCCAGCACCCATGTTGGGGTGTTCCTGCCAAAATGCATAACCTGACCCAATCATAGCAAACATCAGACAACACAAACAGAGGAACACGCTACAAAATAATGAGCCAGAATTCTTCAAAAATACCAATGTCATGGAAAGATAAAGAAAAGCTGAGGAACTGTTCCAAATCAAATGAAATGAAACAGTCATGAAAACAAAATGCAAGGCATGATCCTGGATTGGCTCCTGGACTGGAAGAAAAAAGAACCGCTATAAAAGGACATTATTAGGGCAACTGGCAAAATTTCAGGCTATGTAGATTAGATAAGGGTATTGTACTGATGCTAAATTTCCTGATTTTGATCATTGTTCTGCGGTTATATTAAGTGAATGTCCTTGTTCTTAGGGGAAAAAAATATCAGAGTATTTAGCAATAAAGGGACATGAAATATACAACTGCGATGTTTCAGAGGAGAGAAGAAAAAAATAGAATGATAAAGCAAATGTGGCAAAAAATCAAAAAATGGGTGAATCCAGGTGAAGGGTATACAGGAAGGAGTTCTTTGCAGTATTCTTGCAACTTTTTTTGTAAGTTTGAAATTATTTCAAACCAAAACGCTTAAAAAAACAAACCCCCAAACTTCCAAGTCCAGTCCACTGTAGGGAGCATCAAACATCAGAGACTAAAGTGTGTTTCCATTTCCGTGCTTCACAGTCATCAGGAAGGAAATGGACCTTCTCTTCCAAATACATTCGAACCCTCCAAGTGTCGCCAAGAAGAAAGCAACACAGTTGAGGCCAGCACAGGCGAAGGAAGATGATTCGACAAGAGCCAAGGGCCAGAGCCATGACAGGTGTTGGCGATACAGTATGCATAACACGAGTTTCCCACAGCTGCTGGGACAAAGTACCAGAAACTTAAAAGAACACAATTTTCTTATCTTACAGTTGTGGAGGTCACAAGTCTGAATCACTGGGTTAAAATCAAGATATCAGCAGTGCTGAACTTTCTGGAGAGTCTAGAAGACAATCCATTTCCTTGCCCTCTCCAAGCTTCTAGAGCAGGGGCGGGGAACCTGTGGCTTTCTAGGTCCTTAAAATGTGGCCTTTTGACTGAATCCAAATTTACAGAACAAAGCTTTTTATTTTTATTAAAACATTTTTGTTTAGCTTTTATATTTTTATTTTATTTTAAAAATGAACATATTTAAAATACCAAAGAATAAAATGTTTCAATGAAATAATCCTTCCAGATTGACCTAGAACATGAGTAAGCCATAAGGGCTAAGTGGACGGCTGCTATGCTCATGATTTACTTCTAACTTCCCCTGCCTGACCGGCGCCACTACCAAATGAGGCTGGTTGGCCAGAGTTTATGGGGGTCGAGCACGCCAGTCTGTTATCAGGTATTGACAACGGTGCACTGTGTTTCTGTTTGAAGTGGAATTTGTGAATAGTTGCACAGCTCGACAGGATTTTTTTTAATTCTGTCTGCTTAACAGCCCATTGTGTCAAAGAAGACCAAAAGACTGCTGAAGGAAGAAAACAGATTTTTTAATGAGGATTGGGAATTGCAATATTATCTTGTTTCTGCTAAAGATAAGACGATTTGCTTGCTTTGTGATACTGCAATATCAACATTAAAGAAATTCAGTGCTCATCAACATTATAACACTCATAAGAACCACAAATATTTTAAATCAGAGGGAGAAGTGAGAAAGGCTGTACTGCAGAAATTAAAAGATGAAAAGCAAAGCAAAGACAATTCTTTCAAGCAGCAATAAGACCTGCAAATAATGCCACTGAAGCAACTTATAAAGTAGCTTATATACTCGGGAAAAAAGAGAATCCATTCAGTGATGTAGAAATTGTGAAAAAATGCATCATTGAAGTTGTAGGATGCTTAGACCCTGATAACATTTCCAAGTATGAACAGGTGGCTCTTTCAAGGAGAACCGTAACTGATCGGCAGCACGAATCGGTTTCAACTTAACCGAACAACTTCATGCAATACTTCAAAAGGAAAATATATATTATTCAATCACTTTGGATGAATCAACTGATACTATTGACTTGACGCAGGCTTTATACTTCATTCAGGTCATAACAGAATATTTTCTTTGCTATGAAGAGTTACTCACTTTGGGTGCTCCTGCAAACGGAACATGGGGAATAGATATCTTCAACAACTTTCAAGATAAATATTGTGAAGTTGGACTGAATTTGGTAAATTTAGTGTGTGTATGTACAGACACTGCACCTTCCATGACAGGAAAACATGAGTGTTTACTGCACAGATTTAAAAAGTATTAACAGATCTAGATGCTTTCATTTCTTTTCATTGTATCTTGCATCAGCAAAATCTCTGTGTTAAAGCTACTATTTTAAGTGACACTTTGCAACAAGTAATGTTAACTATATTGGTGCAAATGCAACACTGTCTCATCAGTTTTGTAACATGCTAAAGTTGAAGATGAGGTATTCAGTGTGGATTTGCAGTATCATTGTAAAGTGTGTTGGCTATCGCAGAGACAGGGGTTAGCTAAAATTTCATCTGTGAGAATAGGTAGTTAAATTTCATGAAGAACAGAATCAGCAATGTGAATTATTACAAACAGATTTCTACAGAAATGAAACATTTCTGTGTGATATGTCAAATCAAAACGAATATTTTTTTGCAAGGTAAAACTGAGTCTATATGTGATATGTGGCAAAAAATCCACGAATTTTGAAAGAAGGTATCTTTTTTAAAACACTTCTTCTTCAAAAGGAAATTTCAGATGAACATTTTCCCCAGTTAACAAAGGTCATCAATGAGCAGGATGATATATGTGAATCATCTGAAGAATATTCAGCTGTTGCAGACTTATTAATTGGAGAATACAGTGAAAGGCTCACTGACTTTGAGAATTATAACACCACACTCAAATTAGCATTTCAGCCTCACCTAGTTGCTATCACCAAGGCACCTAAAGAACTACAGATGGAATTGATTGAGCTCTTAGTAGATGACATTTTTTTTTATTTCAGCATATTATGGGGGTAGTAGATGACATTTTAAAATCATTGTTTGATACTAGGAAAGGTCCAATTGAACCATGGAAAAATGCAGTAGAATACCCACACCTTTGGCAACATGCCAGAAAAATGCTTTCTTCCTTTTCAACCACTTACTGCTATGAATCTACATTCTCCTACCTAACCCAAACCAAGATGCCCTTATGGTACCCATCTAGAGGATCAACTGAACTGAGGACGTCCATGCTGCAATCAAATATTCAAATGTTTTCCAATAAAAGGCAGACACAACAAAGTCATTAAAAGGTTCGTGAACTTCAAAATCAACAAATAGTTTTCATTTTTTGAAATTATTAAATACATAGTAGAGTTTTACAAAATAATATACATTTTTAAGGATATGTAATTGAAGTTTCCTGAATGTGGCCTTATTTGATTACAGCTAAATTAATGCAGATTTCCAACACGAAAGTTTCCCCACGCCTGTTCTTGAGGCTGCCCATGTTCTTAGGCTGGTAGCCCCTTCTTCCATCTTCAAAGCCAGCATCCTTGGGCCAAGTCCTTCTCTCAAGGCCATCTGTCTTGTTCTCTCTTTCTGACTCCCCCCCTCTCCCACTATTAAGAATCCTTGTGATTATACTGGGCCCACCCAGATAATCCAAGGTCATCTCCTCTCTCAAGGTCAGCTGAGTAGCAACCTTAACTCTACCTGCAACCTTAATTCTCTTTGCCTCATAACACAGTCACAGGTTCTCAGGATTAGGATGTAGCTATTTTTGGTGATCCTTTATTCTGCCCACCATATTTGTGGTAACAGGAACATGGTGGGCACTCATGGACACCAAACAGAACTTAACACCAAAAGGTCCCACCGCCTGGTCTAGGTGAGAAAGGGTTAACAGGGCATCTAGACCTTTGCCAGCTGGAGGACAACTTTGGTGAAACCTACTAAGGAACATTCCATAAAATGGTGCAAAAAACCTTTACAACTTGACTTCTAGGAATCACTCAAAGCAAACAGTCATGATTATATAAAATTTAAATTTATAAAAAGAATCTGGACTCTCCTTCTAAACGTCTAAGAACCAGTGATTAGCCAAATACCATATGGTATATCCATAAAGTGATTATTACAAAGCCATTAAAAATAATGTAGAATATTTAACCACATGTAATGATTTTTTCCAAATAAACATGTTTTAAATTATAAAACCAACATAAACATATAGTACAAACAAAATAGTAAAAAGAGGGTATACACAAACTGTAAAAATCTCTTCCCAGAATACCTTTTCTCTTAAACACATCTCTCAGGTCCTGAAATCTGAAGCCTAGACCCATGGACCCAAGCTAAGGAATAACAACCCCTGGGAGTTTCTTGAGCAATCTCTCAGGAACATTCTCTCTCCCCCTGTTTTTTTGAACTCTAATCCCATGACAGATTAAGGAACTCTCTTCACATATATAAGTATGTATAAATAAATATATTTCTATTTTTAAAAAAACAAAAATGGGATCACATAACACTCTGGGCCTTGTGTTTTTCACTTAATATTTTGTAAAATATTCCTTTCTGACATGGAAGGAGCTAAATGCTACATTGTTACAGAGGGGGGAAAGAAAATAGTCTGATCCCAATTTTGCTAAAATGTTTTTATCCATATTGTATTTCATGTAGGCATAACACGCTAGAAGGGTACACACCAAAATTATTGTACTAGTTGCCCCTTAAGTGTAGGATTTTCTGTATCTTCTTCAGTAAACATGCTTTGCTTTTGAATTCAGGTTTTTTAATGTTATCTTAACATTGCCTATCTAATGTGGTCTTCAAAGGACTGGGAAGAAATATGCCAAATTGTTCATAAGAGTTGTCTCTGGGCCAGGTGTGTGGCTCACGCCTGTAATCCTAGCCTGGGAGGTTGAGGAAGGAGGACTGCTTGAGGTTGGGAGTTCGAGACCAGCCTGAGCAAGAGCGAGACCCCGTCACTACTAAAAATAGAAAAATTAGCTGGTTGTGGTGGTACGTGCCTGTAATTCCAGCTATTCCGGAGGCTGAGGCAGGAGGATTGCCTGAGCCCAGGAGTTTGAGGCTGCAGTGAGCTATGATGACACCACTGCATTGCAGCCTGAGCTACAGAGCAAGACTGTGTCTCAAAAAAAAAAACAAACAAAACAACAAGACAAACAAAAAAAGAGTTGCCTCTGAGTGGTAAATTCCAGGCAATTTTAATTTCAAGCTCTTTATTCATTTGTTACACTCTCCAAATTGTATATGAAGACCATATTGTCAAGGGTAAAAGAAAAAAAATGCTAAAAAGAAATGTAAAAATTTAGTGGGTGGGGAGGCATGACACAGCACTGGCCGTCATCATCTTCCCACCTTCTCTAATTGGGGGTCTGGGGAAGACGGGGCTGGGCCTGGCAGACGTGCTGTGCCCGCTGGGGAAGCAGCCTTTCTATTCCACCCGGTCCCCTCCTTCTCTCTTAGTAATTTGGGATGAATCATTCCTGCCCCCCACTGGGCTCCGCAGCCTGCCAGCACAGATAGCTTGGAGGCTGTTTAAGCTCCTCTGGAAAGGTCCTCTGTGGTTTCTCTCATTTGTTGCTCCTTTGAAAACTTTATTTCAATTAGAAATGGCTAAACGCCTGACTTCAAGGGAATGGTTAGGTAAATTATAATTCAGCCACAAGACGGAAGATTATTATGCAACCATTACAAGTTGTGCTCATGAGAAGTTTTTAATTACCTGGGAAAAAGCAAGTGAAAAATGTGAAATGCAAAACAGTATATACTGGATAATATAAATCATGCAAAAATATACAGAAAAAAGAAGAAACTCCATCAAGAGGCTAGCAGATGGAGACGACCCAAATGTCCATCAACTAGTGAATGTGGTATCACCATACAATGGAATATTATTCAGTCGTAAAAAGGATTTTACTGATATATGCTACGACATTATGCTAAGTGAAAGAAGCAAGACACAAAGGCCACATATTCTATGACTCACTGATATGAAATGCCCAAAATAGGCAAATGTAGAGAGGCAGAAAGGACGGTAGTTTTCAGGAAGCAGGGGAAGGGGAGAATGGGGCGTGACTAATGGGTACGAGGATGTTTTAGAGGGGTGATGAAAATGTTCTGAAATTAGATAGTGGTAATGGTTGCACAACTTTGTGATTATATTAAAAATCACGGATTTGTACATTTTAAAAGGGTAAATTTTATGGCATGTGAATTATATCTCAAAAAAAAAGAGAGATGCTAATAAAAGCTGCCTTCAGGAGGTCTGGGTCCTTCCACTTTCTGCATGTGTTTGTACAGATATTATAACTGGACTTAGTATGTGAATAGCTGGAAAAAAAACTAAAAAGAAACAGGTTCCTCGAAGGGTTTGGGTCAACAGCCCTAGTGCACAGCCCCACTCAATTACTGGATACCCCAACCTCAGAAAGCTCTGTCCTTCCATCTGCCTGACAACAGCTGGAATTAACACAGTCAGTCCTGGTGCCTGCACAGCTCTGGGCTCGTTGGCCAGCTGGGAAGTCTCAGCAAAGCTGCTGGAGCCAGTGTCTCCTTTCCTATCCCATGCTCCTCTCTCCCCACCTCTCCTCTGTCAGCTTCTTGGCCCTCTCAGCACCCCTGGGACCCCAACCCAGGCCTCAGTGCCTTTGCTCCTGCGAGTTCCTCCTTGAAGAGTTCTCCCTTCACTTCTCTGCCTGGCATAATCTTCCTTCCCCATGCAATGCCCCCACCAAACTGCATACACTTCTGCTGTTTTAAGCTACCACATAAGTGGTCATGTGTTACAGCCACCCTAGGACACGCAGACAGGAAGGAAAGTCTACTCCCCCCTGCCCTGGAACCTGCATGGACTTGTGGCAGCTCTGAACCACAGAGCCAGCTGAGGGACACTGCATGCCTTCTGAGACTGGGTCATAAAAGGAATACAGCTCTACCCACCTCCCTGCCAGCCCCATCCCCTGGAAGTCCCCTCTAAGCCACCATGCTTAGAAGCAGCCCAGACCAGCCCTGTGGAAACATGACGTGGAGAGGCCCATGCAGAGAAGAACGGGGGCCCCTGGCCCGCAGCCAACATCAGCCTCCAGACACAGAGGAAACGGGCCTTCCGATCACTCCAGCGCCCAGATGCCAAGTCTTCCGTCTGTGGCTGTAGACATCATGGAGCAGAGCTGAGCCACCCCGCCACACCCCGTCCGCTTCCTGACCCACAGTATCCGTGAGCAGAATCCGTGGTGATTGCACACGCCTGCGTTCCGGGGTGGTTACGCAGCCACAATAGCCACAGCATTTGCTGCATCATAATTTGCACTTGACAAGGTCCCTCAGTGATCCATACGCAGGGTCAAGTGCCCAAAGCGGTGCCCAATATCGCCATCTACCTCTCCCAGAGCCCTTCGCATGTGCCCTGCGCCACAGCAGATAATTATTTCCCTTATGACAGGGGGCCCACGCTGACCTCAAATTCAGCAAACTAGAGGCACCCTGACAGGCAGGCATTGAACTCGGCATTGCCACATGTGAAGCCAGAAGAGCAGCTGATGGCCTTCCTGGAGCCAGCCAGCTCCCCAGGCTGTCACCCGACCCCGGACACTTTGATCAGACACTTGGGAATGACAGGTTAGAATGAAAGCCAGCCCCACTGGCAGCTTCCCTCTGGTGGACAAAACGGTTCACAGGGACCCTGAGCACACAAATGAACGCTCTCCCCTTTTCCCGTGGCCAAGCCACTGCTGGGTTCTGCTCTCACGGGCCTCCCTGCAGAAACTAAGTTTTTTTGGCAGCAGCCTGCCTGGGAGCAATTACCACCCTAACACGGACCTGTGAAAAGACCAGGCAAAAGGAATAAGCCCTTCGAACATTTGCAATTTATTAAACACCGTTCAGAGAAGCCATTCCAAAAACCCAGCTAAGAAAGTATCACAAGGAAGGACTGAGAATGTGGCACAGCCGAGGAAGGGGGAGGTTACAACAGTCACCCAGCATGTGGCGGGTTTCTCTGGAAAGAAATCACCTTGTGGCTCCCTGGGAAGCCATCATCAGAACCAATTCATCAGCTACCTGAGCATTTCAGCCGTCTCACCGCGGGCGCACGCACCCGTGTGGCTGAGTCAAGTCACTTAGACAATCACGGCTACCATCTTTTGGTTGCAATCATGTGCCAGGCACTGGCATAGGGGTTTTACATGCATGAGTTCGTTTCATCCTGACAATACAGTGCCTAGGATATAGGTGGTATTATTAGTATTATCATTATTATCAGAAATTGGAATCTATAGGAGCCTGAGAAGCAACCCTCCATCACAATCCCTGGGAAGGGAAGCAAGATGCCAGCTCTGACATCCAGGACTTCTGGACTTCTAGGTCTGAGCACAAGTGAGAGGTGGCCACTGCACCTCGGGGAGAGGCAGTCCCAGGGAAACGGCTAACTGGAAAAGCCCTGCTCCAGCGAGAGGCTCTGGAAGGGAGGCAAAGCCCAGTTATCCATATTGGACCTCAGCAATGACATGGCAGTTGCTGAAAGAGCAACTGGGGATTCTGGCTGAAAGAGTCTGGGGATTCTCAAGGTGCCAAAGCAATGGGGCTGGCGATGACGCTGCTCTGCCATGATCCCTGCAACAGGGGCTGGGTGGGCTTGCACACAGGGATGGCCGGCCAGAGCGGGACTGGCAGGAACAGCCTCGGTTTATTCCACCCCAGACAGGCAACGCAGGACTGTTCCTTTGCCCGGAAAGCAGGCCCCGCAGTGGAAACTGCCCTGACTTGGTGTTAGAGGACAGAGCCGGGCCTGCATCCTTGGTCATCCTTGGCCAGCCGCTTCCTGGCATGTGACTTTGGACAAATCACTTCCACTTTCTGAGCCTCAAACAAGACAAATGCTAGTGACCTTATGGAGTTATACTGAAAATCAGAAACAGTTTTTTAAAGGCAATGCTGTTTTGAATACTTTATCTGCATTAGGTGCTCACTAGAGAGTCTCAGGCTACATCTTCAGGAGGTTCCTAGAGATATTACTTCCGCAGTTTTACAAATGAGGAAACCCTCAGGGAGATAAAGTAACACTGCTGCAAAGTCTGACTCCAAAGCATCTGCAATTAACTACCTCGTGCCACTGGAGCTGCCTGGGAACACCATCCCGGTGCCCGGCACGCCGCAGGTGTAAGTGGCTGCTATTGTATTATGAGTTTCCCCCCAAATTAACGTTTTCTTGCTGAGATACAGCTTTAGTCATAAATTCTTATTTAAATAATCTCAAAAGTTGAGCTAGGCCCATACTCTCACGTGGAAATGGCAGACATTTCATTCTCTGGGCTGCAAGGCCCCACTTTCTGTCCCACGGCAGACACCACTAAGCACTCCTAGCATTAGCTAAGTGTTCTTTCTTGCAGGGCGCAGCTGCGAGCACACAAGTGCAAACACCACTTGTGCAGCCACGCTGATTAAATGGCGTTGGCACGCAAGATGTAGATTACTTGCTATCCTTGGGATCGGAAAGAGCACTGGATTTGGGGTTAGAGAAACATGGGCAAAGCCCTTCCCGAGGTAAATAAAAAGCGCTTTGCCAATCTAAGGCGCTGTGACCTCTGCACGAGGCCACCCTGTCAGCAGCACACAGAGGAGAGGCACGTGGCCTCGGAGTGCCCTGCGTTTGAATCTCCGCTTTTTTGCCAACTAAAAATATGCTTTGGGGCAAGTCGCTTAATCTCATTCTCAGGTTCCTTATCAGTAAAATAGGGATGATGACCCAGGAGCTCCTTGTGGGGCTGCCACGAGAATTGAACAAGAGGATTGAGATACAGCATCTGGACGGGGCTTGGCCTGCGGTGAGTGGTCGATAAATAGTTTGCTTTTGTGCCGTTGTGATTATGCAGACGTCAGGGACATCACCGTGGGCGTGTGTGGGCATGAACGCAAACGCCACAAACACAGAAAAACAGAAGTAAAGGAAATCGATTATTCACTCCTCCCTCACTATCAGGGAGCAGTAAACTCAAGCTGCCTACAGGGGAAGGCTCTGTCCTGTGTTTCTCCCTCAGTTTCCCTGAGAAGCACGTCATAAAAGGTTGACCCCTCTAAGTTCTGTAAGAGCCACGGGGTTAGCCAGGGATGGTGTGAGGAGAGGGAAGAGATTGGAATAGGACTTCTGTGACTACCTGGGTTTTAATCCCAGCTCCCCCACTACTAGCTGTGTGACCTAGGATAAGTTACTTAACCTCTCTGGGCTTCAGCTGCCCATCTCTAAAATGGGGATAATGCTAAAGTCTCCCCACAGGACTGCTGGGAGGATTAAATGACTCAATGCAGGCACAGCACTGCACCAAGGGTGGCACAGAGAGTGCACTCCCCAAATGCTGGTGATTACTGCTATTATTACTACAAAGTAGAAATAACTAGAAGACTGCTCTGCCCTAATTTACTTACTTCTATTATTACCGTTCCCTATCATTACCACTGTGCTCACACTGCCCAGTCTTCTGCCACTTTCACCTGGCTTTTAACTTAACGCATTTCAAAAGACCAGAAGAAGCCTCCAGATTCCAAATCTAAAGGCAGAGCGTGCGGAAACGTCGGGCAGGTGTCTCTAAGGTGCTGACAGCAGAGAACCGGGCAGAAGCAGGGAGGGCCGATTGCCCAGCTGCCAAGGGCCGTCGGTCTGAGTTTCCATCACGCAACTTCAGGGTTGTAGAGCTAACAGGGCAGGTTCTGGAGCCAGATCCCCCAACCGGGCTCCACCACTTGCTTGCTGTGTGTCCTTGAGCAAGTGATGACCTCTCTGAGCCTTAGTCTGTTCATCTTTCAATGAAGGATGTTAGGGCATCTACCTCGGACGCTGTTTAGGGATTCACTTAGGTGGAGCACACAAAGCACTTAGCAGGTGCCCAGCCCAGACTAATCACCCCGTGGATGCTGGCTGCCATCATTTCTCTTGCCAGCGCCCTGTCGGCACATCACCTGGGCACCGGGAGTCTTCACTGCCTTCTGTCTCCCACTCCTACCGTCCCCATTCGACAAAATTTCTACGCAGAGCACACGCGCACACAAATCTAGGTGCTGGGTCACACACTCCTCTCCCTGTAGATCCCCAGCACCCACCCAAACACCTGCAGTGCTCCAACAACGAGAAAGGCTCACTGGGCCCCGGGGTGCCCAGGGAGGGACATAGCCACCCCTATGCCACCAAAAAAAAGCTCTCTAAACCCCACCTGAGGAAGATGAAAAACTGGGCATGCCCAGGAGACACTCTGTGGTTCTTCCTTCCCCCACGTTCTTCTCTTTCTAGCAAAAGAGAGAACATTATAGATTTTAAATCGCAATAGGAAAAATATGATAATACCAAGACCACAAGAATACACCTTTGCTACACTTTTGAGCTTCCACTTTTGAAGAGGCCCATCTCAGTACTCTGAAGTGGCAACAGTTTAGTCAAAATCTTATAAATCAGAGATGTTAGGTTTTGAACTGAGAAGGGAAGCAACTTTCTAAGAAGTTGATGGTTGAATCATACAAGGAACAGAACAGACAAGAAGGATCCCAAGTCACTGCGTAGAGCAGGCCAGACCAAAAGAGATCTGGAAGGACAGGCCACCTGTTAACAGCTGTCACATCTGGGGCCAGGCGGGGCAGAAGGGAAGGACCTTCCTGCAAACATGAGCCAGCGAATTGCTTCTCTTTTCTACAACTAGCAAGTACTATTTTGGTAATTGGAAAACACATTAAAGATTTTTAAAATGTATATTACACTCCGCTAAGGTGGGTGGGTGACTGCCAGGATCCTTCCCTGTAAACTTACTATTTTCTCTTTATAATTATGAAATACATTGGTAGAAATATTTTGAAATTATACCAAAAAAAAATATCCTGTTTCTGCTTAAACTCATGCCCACGTTTTAGCATCCACTGGTGCATCTTGCCTGCAGAAATGATCACTGTACCACAATGTTCTAAGGGGCATTTTCTATGCACACGCTCCTTCTACATTTATGGATGGGAATTTTTCCTCAAGGAAGAGTTGTCTCTTCCCCCCATTTGGTTATTTATTCAGTTATTTATGTAATTACATTAGTATGGGCTCATGGCTACTTACTTTATTCTCCTTCGGCAACTAGCAGCACTTTTAGGTTTCTTTTATTTGAAAAGTGGTATTTAGAAACTAAGAGCTGGGTGCTGGGTATTCCTATTTTTATTGGGGTGTCCCTGCCTCCAGCCCTTCTCAATAGACAGAGTTGAGGAACCATATGTATGAACATCAATGCACGCATACACACGTCTCTATTTGTCTCTGTATCTAATTCTGTGTGTATACATGTACAGTATTTTTTCCGTTTTTTGGTAAATGAGTTCATACTGCTAGGACTGACTCTAATCCTACACCATAGGCCTTATTCTGTCTCCTCCCTGCTTTTTACTTGTAACTTTTTCCCAGTGAGAAACCTGGCTCTTATTATCTAAAACATAGTTGCTTATTTTTTATTTTTTCAACCCTAGTTGAAATAAAGGAGCTTCAGATTTTCTGATCCATACCCTTTTGGAAAACAGAAAAACTGCTGGTGGAGCACAGTGTTTGCATACGGTTCCTGTCTTTGACCTACAGTATTAGCTGAACCAACGTTCCCAGTTACTGAGATCAGCTGCTTTCTCCTCTACCACTGGCAGTGCGGTTGGGGGAATCCTTTGTCTTCGTTCGTCTCATCTGCACTTCATCTTCCTACCCCCCTCCCACAAATATACACATCCTGGCTGAGTTTTACAAATTTATATGCAGTAAAACTCACTCTGAAATGTACAGTTCTATGGGTTTTGACAAATGCAGAATCATGGGATCATGTGTCCACTGCTACAGTTCCAACACAAAACCGTTTCCCAGGTCTTCAGCGTATTTTGAGTTCTTTCTATGTTCTCAGCACAGAGGTTCCCTGAATCATGATGGTTCAACTTGTGCTTTTCCAATTTCACGATTAAGTGATAATGCATTTAGTAGGAGCCGTGCTTTGAGTACTCATATACAACTACTCTGTTTTTCACTTTCAGTATTCAATAAATTACATGAAATAATCAATAGTTTATTATAAAACAGGCTTTGTGTTAGATAATTTTGCCCCACTGCAGGCTAATGTAAGTGTTCCGAGCACGTTTAAGGGAGGCTGAGCTGTGGTGCTAGTAGGTTAGGTGTAGCAAATGTATTTTCAACTTGACATATTTTCAACTTACGACGGGTTTATCAGGATGTAACCCCATCATAAGTCGAGGAGCATATTTACAAGTCCTTTTTAGAAATGTTATTAGAAAGTATTTTCTCTCTGTGGTTTGTGTTTTCATTCTCTTAAATGTACCTTTTGCTGAGCAAGAGTTTCTAACTTTAATGAAGTCCATTGTGTGAACAGACTTCTTTTATAGACCATGCTTTGCCTTACCGAAGGCCAGGCAGATTTTTCTCCTATGTATTTGTCTAGAGGAACGATAGCCTTGCATTTTACATTTTAGTCTATGATTCATTTTGAGTTGATTTTCTTATGAAGTGTGAGGTTGAAGTTCATTTGTTTGCACACAGACATCCAATTGTTCCAGCACCATTTGTTCAAAGGACTGCCCTTTCTCTAGTGAATGACCTTTGCACTTTTGCTAAAAATCAGGTATATTTGCATGGGTTTATTGCTGGACTCTTTCTGTTCCATTGATCTGCATGTCTATCCTTTCATTAATACTGCATTGTCTTGTTTACTGTAGCTTTGTTTTAAGTCTTGAGGGCAGGTACAGAGTCCTCCACTTGTTCTTCTATTTCAGAATTGTTTGGGCTCCTCTTGTTTCTTTACCTTTCCATAAACAGTTTAGAATTAACTTGTAAGTATCTACAAAAAAGCTTCCTGGGATTGGAATTGGGATTGTGTTGAATCCAGATCAAGTTAGGGAGACTTGACATCTTCACATTATCGAGTTTTCCTATCCATGAACAGGATATATCTCTTTTTTGTTTTGTCGTTTCTCAGCACGCAAAAATTGCACACATGTTGTTAGATATTTATACCTAAGTCTTTATTAGTGCTATTGTAAACTGTATTGTTTTTATTAACTTTGAATTCCAGCTAGCATGTAGAAATACAATTGATTTTTGGATGCTGACTTGATGTCCTCTGACTTTGCTAAACTCATTTATTAGTTCTGGGAGCTTTATTACAGATTCTTTGGAATTTTTTATGTAGATGATCAGCCCCTGTAAATAGTCTTACTTCTTCTTTTCTGATTTGTATGCCTTTTGTTTCTTTTTATTTACTTATTGCACTAACTACAATTTCTAGTATGATATTTAATACAACTGTTTAGAGAGAAAATTTTGGCCTATTTCAATCTTAGAGGAAAGCACTTAGTTTTTCACCATGAAATATGTTAGGTGTACATTTTTTTGTAGACGCCCTTTATCAGATTAAGAAAGTTCCCTTAGATTTCTACTTTGCTGAGAGTTTTTTTTTTATCATGAATGTATGCTGAATTTTGTTAAGTGAGTTTTCTGATCACATGGCTTTTTTCCTTTAGTCTGTTAATTACATTGATTTTCAAATGTTGAACCAGCCTTGCATTCCTTGGATAAAACTCACTTGGTTGTGTTATCCTTTTATAGATTGTTGGATTTGACTTGTTAACATTTGTTGAGGATTTTTACATCTATGTTCATGAAGCATAGTGGTCTGTAATTTTCTTTTCTTGCAATGTATTTGGTGTTAGTATTGGTCTTACATAATGTTGGCTTCATAATAAGTTGGGAAGTATTCCCTCATGTTTTATTCTAGGAAGAGACTCCATAATATTTCTTCCTTAACTGTTTGGTAGAGTTAATTTGTGAAAGCATCTAGACTTGAGTTTTCTTTTTTGGATGGTTTTTAACTATAAACTCAATTTCTTTGATATATAGGATATATAGGTCATCTATTTTTCTTTCTTAGTGTTAATAGTTTGTGTCTTTCAAGAAATTAATCCATTCTTCTACGCTGTAGAATTTAAACGCAGAGAGGTGTTTGTAATATGCCCCGTCAGGAATTAAGATACTACTTTTGTTGTCTTTGTTAGGACTGCCATAAAATCAGCCACAATTAAAGAAGAAAATACATTTAAAAGATCCTTATTAAACAAATGTTATATGGTAACCATGCCTCTTCCCCCAGGAAGAACAGACAGACAGCAGGCTTGGAGAGTTTGTCAGCCTTGTTCTCTTCTCCCAGCAGAAGCATGAGACACAGTCAACAGGTGAGGTCAAAATGCCTGATGGCAAAAGGGGTCTCTGGACCCCCCTCTCAGAGAGTCCTTTCCCTCCTTCTGGCCCTCAGTCTGCTCGTGTGTAAAATGTGAGGTTTGGAGGCTGGGATCTGTGAGCGTAGACTGATTTCTGCCATCCACCCTCCATGGGGAGGAGCTGAGGGTGTCCCCTGCTGTCCACAGAGCACCTGGGACGAGCAAACGTCCCTGCCTGCCATGCTGCTATTAGCTCAAATGCAAGCATCTCCGAGGGAAAGGGTCTGATGCTCAGTTCACATCCTAGGTGAGTGGGAAAAGCACTAACACTTCTTAGCAGGATTCATCCCTTCAACAAAAATGCCAGCTCTGTGCTGGGTTCAGGCCAGGATGCAAAACAGACAGTGTTCAAGATCAGCTTTGGAGTCAAAGACACCTGGCTCGGGTCCTGTCTCGGCCACAGGCACTTCTTCAAGTCGAGAACTTCTTTCTGAACACCTACTATGTGCCAGTCTCTGTCCTGGGCAGGGGGCTACAATGTGTAAAGAACACAAGTCTCTGCCTCAGGTAGCCACGATCTAGAAGGAGAGACTGTCACTAAGCAAACGATTAAGAGTTCCTTCCTCCCAGAGCTGTAGTGAGGCTTTAGAGAGATGGCACGTGTCGATCACCTGCCACTTGGTGGGAGCTCAGCAGAGGGGTGCTGTCCGGAGGCTCAGTCCAGAGAGGGCAGGTGGGGAGAATAGATCCTACAGCAGAAGCCAGTCTGCGGAGGGGTCAGCCCCAGCCCAGCTGGCTTCACCAGTGAAACTGATGCACAGTCAGGCTCCTGGAGACGCCCAGCACCGTGACAGACCTGCAAAGCGGTGGCTTGCCCCCACAGTCACCGAAACACTGTTTCTGCACCAGACACTCTAGGCGCCTGCCCCACAACCACAAGCAGCATAGCGGGGACCCCAAGAGTGGGACATTCACAAAACAGAGAGCCTGTTCCAAGAAGCCTCAGCCAGGATGGCAACTGGCTCCCATGAGCAGAGATGAAATGGGCCTCTCACCCCCGGACAACCTCCGAAGTGGAGGCCGTGGGGCTGGCCAGGATTCGGGAACCACACTGGGCTTCGGAACGTTGGTGATTTCTAAGAAGACTCAACGTCCTTTATTTCCTCTCTCTGTAGTCTTTTGGTACTTGATGAAATTAGGGAACCAGGAAGGAGGGAGAGCAAAGCATGTGGCCTGTGGTGGGCCTGGATCCCGGTGTGATCTCGGGCATGCCACCACACCTCCCTGAGCCTCTGCTGTTCGCCTATTACATGCTGTTATTAATGCCACCACAGGCTACAGGGAGGAGTATATAAGAGTGTACCTAATGTGTTCAGTACAGTGCCTGATTCGTAACAACTGGTTAATAAATGCCAACCGCTATCATTATGATTATTTTTAAATGCCAGCCAATCTAATCATCTATGTCCTTAAAGGAACAAAGATAGCTCTGTGGTCCACTCTTTGATGGGGTCTGAAGCTGGGGGGTACAGGAGTGCAGAGAAGTAAGAGAAATTCAAAGATAGATTATGAAGAGGGCATCAGCCCCTGCTAGGAGGGCAGGAGGGTTCCAAGTTCCATGGGGCCTCCCAGGGTAAGCGCTGGAGCCTGCCTGACCCTCTAAGTGTTTCTCCACTGGGCATGGTGTTGTCCTGATCCCTCCCCGGACTCAAACAGGGCCCCGAGGAGCTAAGTGGGCTGAGCAGCTGGAAGCCAGGCAAAAGGCACATTTTCACTCCAGGAAAGCTCTGCACAGCAGCAAGGAGCCCTATTTACAAATAAAGCCTGTTCTTGGCTCCACCACCCACACAGCCAAACCCCTTTATTCCATTTCAATATGCCTAATTCCACTGAAAGTGCATTGGCAATAAACAGAATTAATCAGTCCTGGATGCCCGAGCGAGTGTAGGCAGGTGTTAGCATATCCGAGGGGCCTCGGAGGGGAAAGTAAAATAATGGCAGGGAATACAGAACGCTTTACTGCAGAGGGGACTGAAGATGGAAAGGACTTTACTGAAGGCGGGTGTTTTATGAGCAAATAAAGCCTTCGATCGCCTGCAATTGAGAGGCAAACTAAAGTGAGTGGAAAACTTCTATGGAATATTTTTCCTCTGCCTTGTTTCAGCATGGAAATCACTTTACTGTTGCTGTTCTCAAGATTATAAAAAGAATACTTGCTCCATTCAGACAGTGAAAAAGGACGTAAAGAACAAAGTGAAAATCATCCATAACGTCACCACCCGAGGTAACCACTGCTGACATTTTGGTGTGTGGGCAGCACAGATGCTCTCGATGCATAGTTTTGCATACATGTACAATACAAATGAGCTCCTGTGAGCTGTGCGGTTTTTCCAGCCTGTGTTTCCCACTTACTGATAGACCACAGATACCCTTCCACATTAATAACTGCGGATCTCCATCACCATCTTTTCACGGATGCACAGTGTTGGGGGACTTGCACGCCCTGTGCCATGTGGTTCTGTTTGCCTCAATGGCATCGGCTGGCACCTTCTCCCCACCTGGCTTTCTGCATTCAGCCACACCTGCTTTCCTTTTTATCCTAGAACACTTCTTTCCACTTCAGGGATTTAGCATTTGCTGTTCTTTTTGCCTAAAAGTCTCATTCCCTCTTTTTTTTTTTTATTTTGAGACAGGGTCTCGCTTTGTTGCCCGGGACCGAGTGCCGTAGCATCATCATAGCTCACTGCAACCTCATACTCTCGGGCTCAGGCAATCCTCCTGCCTCAGCCTCCCAAGTAGCTGGGACCACAGGTGCGTGCCACTGCGCCCAGCTAAGCTTTCTGTTTTTTGTAGAGATGGGGTCTTGCTCTTGCTCAGGCTGGTCTTGAACTTCTGACCTTAAGAGATTGTCCTACCTTAGCCTCCCAAAGTGCTAGGATTACAGGTGTGAGCCACCACACCTAGCCTCCTCTTTCACATAATTAGTTTTGTTTTCTTTTAAATTCCAACTGAAATGTTTCTTCCTCCAGGAAGCCTTCCCTGATATCCAAGACCAGGCTGGTCTCGCCTGGCATACACTCACATGTGTTCCCTGTGCTTTGCCATCTTGATATTTATCATAATGGTAACTAAATAAACAGTTGTATAATTTGTCTTTGTTTTTCCCTTGTCTTCCCACTAGAATATGAGCTCTAGGAAGTCAGAGACTGTGTCCGTCTTGCTCAGTCAGACGCTATAGAGTGCAATGCGTATGCTCACTGATTAAATATTACAGAGAACCGGGCCAGACACGGACACTCCCCGCCTGCATGGACTGTACACTTCCTTCCTTCCACACAAAGGAGAGATCTAGCTGCAGGTTACTGATTTTGGCCTCTCTCCGTGAATATGAGAACCTATAGGTGAGGGAGAATGGAGTATGTTTCTAGTGTCTGGGCACCCTCTGGCCCTCTCGGGCCAGGAAAATATGCAGATTGAGGAGAAAATCTCAGAAATCATCTAGCCAAATTGTCCACGCAGGCAGGCTGATGCCCAGAGAGGGGAACGACATGCCCTCCTTCACATAGCTGGTCAGTGGCGGGCCCCAGGTCCTAGGAGTCCTCCCCTGCACAAGGCAACCCCGGGCTCTGTCAGACCTGGGTTTAAATCCCAGCTCTGGTATTAGACAGAATTTGACCTTGGGCAAGTCAGTTTAATTCTATGAGCCTCGGTTTCTTCACCTGTCTGCTGGGAGCAATAACACCTGTGTTATCACCGGGAGGCGCTTCTTAGCTGGGAGGCCATGCTCGTAATAATGAAGATGATGATGTTTGTCTCAGTCAATTCAGGCTGCTATAACAAGCACCACAGAACTGAGTGGCTTATCAACAATAGAAATTTATTTCTCACAGTGTTGGAGGCTGGGAAGTCCAAGATCAGGGTGCCAGCAAGCAGATTTGGTGTCTGGTGAGGGCCCTCCTCCAGGTTCACAGGTGATGCCTTCTCGCTGTATCCTCACAGAGCCCAGAAGGGGTGAGGGAGCTCTCTGGGGCTCCTTTGATAAGGGCACTAATCCCACCTTCATGACCCAATCACCTCCTAAAGGCCCCACCTCCTAATACAATCACCTTGAGGGTGACAATTTCAACACAGGAATTTTGGGGGGACACATTCAGTCTATGGCAATGTTTACTATAATAATTAATAATATCAGTTTGCACCTCATTTGATCTTTTCAATAATTCTGAGAAAAGGATGCTATTTATTATTAATACACAGGAGAGGGAAGCTCAAACAGGTGGAGGGGACACTCCAAGGTCACATAGCTATAGAAGCAAAAGCAAGAAAACTGGGATTTGAACGCAGTCTTCCTGACTACAAAGCCAGAGCTCTTCCCGCTACACCTGTTTCCTGAGAGACCCTGACAGATGCCTCATCTCTGCACTCCAGCCTGTCTGCCAAGGTGCAACTTGGGGTCCACACAAATCTGCCTTGACACTTTCTTCTCATCTATGTGGAGAATCAAGTCCCCCAGAGCAGTGGGGCATGCAAGGCCCTTTGTTACAGGGACACCACCTCATTCTGTGCTTCGTCCCCCCGGCCCTGCACATGGACCAGTCACCCGTCTGGTCACCCACAGTCAAGGTGCATGGTTCAGCCAGACGCTTCCTTCCTTCCTTAGTCTCTCTACCCTCCACCGCTCATACCCCCCCCAAGGCCTGGCTTAAAGGCCACCTGTGCCCATGGTCATTACTCCACATTGCTGCTGTGCCATCCCTAGCATCAGGATTTAGCCCAAGCACATGGCGCTATTTATTAACACCTCTGTGTCCTGGGTCCAGTGTCCTCATGGGCAGAGTCTTGCCTCTCTGAGCAAGTTCCCGGTCCTCCCCAGCACGGTGCTAAGTGTTAAGACCATGGACTCTGGACTTAAGACTGCCTGATTTCAAATTCCGCTCTACAACCCACCAGCTGTAAGGCCTTGGACAAGTCACCTTAACCTCTCTATGCCTCAGTTTCCCCAACTGGAAAATATGAGAAATCACAACCTGTCCCTCAGGGCAGCATGAGGATTCAATAAGATGTTTATGTGTGAAGTGAATCTCAAATGCCGGGCACGTGGTTAGCCCTCCTTAAAATGTGAGCTAATAATACCATTTCCATAATTGTGGGTTGCCCGTGATTGGTCGCCAGCCCTGAAGCCGCCCAGTGAAACCCCAACCCAGCTGACGGCTTTCTCTCCTCTTCCCTCTCCACGCTCCATAATACACCCTGAAGTCAGGGCCATCACGGGCCGTCGGCGGTGTTTGCAAAACAGCAGCCATGGCGAGTGGGGGCCGGCCCACTGCCCACGTCCTGCAGGAGGCCGCCCTGCTGCTGCTCTGAGCAGTGAATCCGAGCGACAGCAGCCGAGAGGGCTCCAGCTGGGGCCGGCCCTCGAGAAGGGGTGCGGCTACGCTGCTGGAAGTCTGACCGAAATCAGCTGCACGGAGCTCCGGGACAGGTCCTTCCCTCCCTCCGCCCCTCTCCTCACCTTCAGCCCGCTGCTCTCCGCCTCAGAGCCCGCGTCCACCCCAGTGATGTAGATGCCAAGGCCGTACTCGGCTCCCCCTCGGATGGTGAGGCCCAGGGACCGGCCATCCCCCAGCACCAGGTTCACCTGCAAGAGGGAAAGGAGAACATCAGAGGGCCTGGGGGAGACAGGGCCTTGGGGGGCAGCAGGCTGCGGAACCCCCCCCCCCACGCCCAGGAGAGCACACTGATTCCAGCCGGCACGGAGGCCCAGGCCACGGCCCGGAAGATCCCCTAGAACAGCAGTCCCCAACCTTTTTGGCACCAGAGACGGGTTTCATGGAAGACAATTTTTCCACAGATGGGGTGGGGGTGGATGGCTTGGGGTTGGGTCAAGCGCATTACATGCGTTCCATTTGCAGCCGCTCCCCAGCGCTAGCATGGCCGCCCAGCCCCACCTCAGATCCTCGGCGTTAGATTCTCACAGGAGCGCATGCGCAGTTCACAGCAGGGTGCGCGCTCCTGTGAGACTCTAACGCGCCGCTGACGCTGACGTGACAGGAGGCGGAGCTCGACGCCAGAGATGGCAAGCGGCTGTAAATACCGATGAAGCTTCACTTGCCACTCACCTCCTGCTGTGCGGCCCGGTTCCTAACAGGCATGGCCCGGCACTGGACCACAGCCCTAGAACATTTGGTTCCTGCCCCAGCTCTGCCTCTGACTTGAGTGACGTTGGGGAAGTCCCTTTCTCTCCCTCTGGGTCGGTTACAGCTGCAGTAAAAGGCAGGCAGTGAGGAGGCCACCTCCGGAGATCCCCTCAGGGCTAACGTCCTGGAGCACTTTGAGCTTCAGGTTTTTACTCGTTCTTCACAGCACAGAGGACACGGGCCCTGCCTGCACTGGCCACCATTCGCTTAGGCTTCAGTCAGGGGGACGTTCAGGGTCTCAACCCAGGCTCCCTCACTGTCCAGCTTCCCTCCTTAGGATCACGGCTCGGTTCAGGCTCAGGGAAGCCACCATTCTGCCTCCTCAGGGTCTCCTGCTATCCCAGGGGTCTCCTGCCTCCTTGGGGTCTCCTGCCTTCCAGGGGTCTTCTGCTCTGCCATCCATCCTGATGGACCATGGTGGCCATTCCACAAATGCAGGGAGCACCCACTAAGTGCAGTCCCAGAGCTGGTCCGGGAACCTGGAGATGACGCAGACACAGTCCTGCTCGTGAGGGGCCCACAATCTAGAGGGGCAGAGAGACCGGTAAACAGACCTTCCCGGGGCAGTGGGGTCGGAGCGCGATGGGCGGCTCAGGGGCCCTGTGGGTGCAAAGAAGGAGGACTGGTGCTGGCTGGGGGAAATAGGGGGACAGGGCTTCTTGGCTCGGGACATGGCTGAGTGGTAAGAGGACGCTGAGAGGAATGCAGAAGTGCTGCTGTGCCCCCCGGGGGGGGGCCATGTGCCCCCCAGGACCAAGGCGCTCCTCCCCCAGGGCGGTGAGCCCCTCCCTGGGAACTGCCCCAGGCCATGGGAGCTGCCTCAGCCCTGTCCAGGGACTAGCTGGTGGGGGTGGGTAGAAGCTGATCCCTGCCTCAACTCAAGTCAACTCTGCAGAGCCATCCCAGCTCCAGAATGCCCCACAGGACCTGCCAAGACCTCTGCAGTGACAG
>CAUYSK010053850.1:0-16311 GCA_963575035.1 Avahi laniger | reverse complement strand
ATTAAGTCATATTATCTAGGCACTAGGAAAACTGGTTTCCAAATTCCTTTTATAAAAATATATTTTTATGAGTAGATAATTAATCCCTACTTATTCTTTCCATTTAAAATTTTAGATATAATTTAAAAATTCAGATACAATTTGGAGACTCTGAGAGCTGTACCGTGTCTCTTTTTGTCAAGGTTGGTTTAGTTTCGTGCTGTTCCTGGCATCTGAGTTTAGATTGATGGTGATGCTTTTGAAAACACCAGGCATGGATTACTGATGTCTTACTAAAACATGATTTTGAAAGTGCTCAGTGAAGTCACCATTGATTATGTAATTAGTGCTTCCGCAGCTGTGAAAAGCCTCAAATCCTTAACGCCTTGGGCCCAGTGGTTGGTGACTCATTCACTCGGCGGAGCCCGCTGTCGTGCGGAGTCAGCTGGCTGTAGAGCCCGGCTCTGCCGATTTCTACCCGTGTAACCCCAGCCCCTCGACCTGCACACCTAGTGAAAAAGGTTCCAGAATAAAACCTACCTTGACAAGATTGTCATTAGAAATCAGTCACCATATCTGATGTCCACAGCACAGGGCCTGGCAAAGGGGGAATAGACTGTAGAGCAGCAGTCCCCAACCTTTTTGGTACCAGGGATGGGTTTTAGGGAAGACAATTCTTCCACGGACTGCGGAGTGGGGTGGGCAGCGGAGCTCTGTGGCCCGGTCCCTAACAGGGGGTTGGGGACGGCAGCTGTGGAGTGTTGCTCAGTCGTGTTGCCGACTTGTATTTAACACAGTGGACACAACACTCCAGTGAGACTGAAGTGGAAAATTCCACTGACAAGTCTCCACCCCTGTCATCTCCCTAACAGCTGTCACTCTTGCTTCTGTAAACTGCTTGCGTCAACTCCCCTACCAGGCACCAAGGTGGCTCAGGACCCTGCCCGGCTAAAGCTAACCTCATTGTAACTGTGCCCCACTTCCTCCCTAAACAAAATGTATAAAAGACTGCTACACTCTTTGTTCGGAGCTCAGAATTTGGTGGTGAGTCCCCTCTGAGCCCACCGGTGTAATAAAACCTGTTTTGCTGTACTTCAGCGTGCCTCTCCATCTGTTCCCGGTCAATCTCGCTGTAACAAGGTGAGTGGCCAGGAGCGTGAGCGCAATTGAGGTCATGTAGGTAGATGGTGGCCCCTGGATCAGGCTGCTGAGGGGTAGCACAGAGGAACACAGGCATCCAGCCTCTGTGAAGGCTGCGGGACCACAGGCATGCACTCCAGAAGAAGAAATCGCTTCTGCAGAGAATAGTTGTGTCCCAGTGTGCCTTGGCCACCAGCCTCAGCACAGTCTTACAGAGGACGGATCCCCTGAGCTCATGTGTACTAACAGTGTTCCCTGTCAAACATAGCTTTGGAAGGTGGCATATGACACCCCCCGCCTTTGTAGGTTCACAGTGCACACTGCAATGTTAAAGGCTGTACAGAAGCCCGCCGTGGAGAACAGTGAGACTTGGCTGTCCTCGTGTTTCCCACACTCGCTCAACTGACTTGAGGGAACTGCCCTCCCCTCCCTCCCCCCTCCCTCCACGCCTGCGACACCCCCTGTATGCATGGATTTCACCCCGCTGTGCGAACTCCAAGAGGCTTGAGGGAGATGTCACCCTGAGGTAGGTGGGGGCGCCATTCAGGGGGACCCGGGCTTCCCAGCTGGAAGTCAATCAGAAACCTCCCCACTGATCTGAGTTGGGCCATTGGGTTTCCACGCTGGTTGCTGTGGCTACAAATGCTGGACATCTGCTGTCCTGGGCTTCAGTCTGACCGCCAGAGAGCCGCTTGTGTGGACCATGTGTGTGCCTCCCTTAGAATTCCTCTCCTGCAAGTCTCTCATTTCTAACGGAGGGATGATTGGAACTGTGTTAGTGTGTTTTCTGGATGAGTGGGGACAGACTACATTATATGGTGAAGATTCCAGGGGAGACGATGCTTCCGGGTCTGAGCTCTTTTGGTGGCCATGGAGTGCCATGCCCCTGGCCTGTTAAGCGCCCCAAGGGCTGTGGATCTCTGTTTAGAGAGCCCTGTGGGGCCCAGCTGGAGAGGGATAGGAAGCCTCTGTGTCACCTAGGTCACTAGGCCTAGCACAGCCTTGCCTTCTTTCCCCATTACTTTGACTTCCTCACCTACTTATTTTTATTTTATTTGTTAGGGTTGGTTTAGCTTTATGCTTTGAATGCATGTTGAATTTGTCTATTGTAGGAAGCCCCCCAGCCACTTTTAGAACATGGAAAGCCATAAATAAATACACAAATAAACCGAGAGCACTCAGCAAGGTGGTCTTTCTCCAATAATAAATGCAAAACTCCAGCGTGGATTTTGGTTCTTAGCCATACCCGATGCCTTCCTGCACTGCTTGGATGCGTCGGGTAACTGTTTAGTTTGCTTTCGGAAAACTCAGGGTCATGTGCACACGTGCACCCAGATGGGTGTGGCTTTGCTACACCTCCCGGGAGCTGCAAGTAGGTTTAGAATACATTGTTCAGAGCTCAATATAATCCTTCTTTTTCAAATTGTGGGGAGTGAACAATTGAATCCATTTTAAGTTTGTTGTTTTCCTCATTCTCAAAGCCATCATAGTTTCCGGGGGCCTGGAGAGCCTCGTTCAACTCAGACTCCCATTCGGCCGCCAGCACAGCCCAATGAGGCTTCGCTCCCAGCGTCTCACTTTGTATACACAGATGTAAGGACTCTGCTTCAGAATTGAGGAGTCTGGAACGTTCTCCAGGAACATGCATAAAATCCTCTTAGTTTGAAAACCAAAATCCAAACCTGTGAAAAAATGTCTTCCTTTTGGGAAAGGTATGGAGACGTTTATCACCGGCGTCAGCGTGCGTGGAAGTTGAGAGCGCCGGCCCGGCCTGTTCGCAGGCCCGGAGCAACGAGGTGCAGGCGCAGCCAGACCCAGAGCGGGGGACGGAACGCTGAGAGACTGGAGTCTGTTCTGCTGGACCTGTCATGGGAGGGCCTTTGGACAGAAGGTAGATGAGTGACTGTGAGGTCTTGGCGTGAAAGTGCTAAGCGTTCGGGAGCCGCAGGCTTTGAGGTTGCGCAGAGGAGCAGGCAACCTGGCGTACGCAGAAGAAGGGAGCAGGGCCCGGAGATGTGGGAACTGCGGGTGCTGGTGGGAATCGCAGCCCAGCGTGCAGGGGCCTGTGCAGAGTGGCTTTCATCTTCAGCTGGAAGGAGGACAGGCCAGGCGAGACTGCGGCGCAGCTTTGCCCCTCTGTCCATCCTCTATTCTCCTCCAAGAGTTCACTCGAAAGCTTGGCAAAGCTCGGCTCTGAGGGAGAAGACAGTCCAAGGTAAAACCTTTCCCCATGCAATCCTTCAGCTCCATCGGGCCCCGAGCACCCTCACCCGTGTGCATTCCTCCCCAGCTCCAGTGCATTTGGTCTCGTGTGCGTGAGGCTGAGTGCGCGCCCTCGTCGGACTTCCTGCAAGAGAGGGGCCGACCAGGCTGCGAGCTTGGTACTGTGACCTGAGCGGGGACCTTCTCCACCCAAGAACATCCACCGCGACCCCTCTACCTCTCTCCTTGGACATTTCTGTGTTGCATGGACATTTAATCACAAGTTCGTTTGGGGATCGAAACAATGCGTATCGTGTGGTTTTAAGACAAGTTGCAGTTACTAACAAGATATTTGTGTTGTTTATAGAGGATTTCCAGCCTCAGGGCATGCCAGGCTGGGAGAAGACGGACATCAAGGAAGAAGGGCAGGTAAGACCAGGGCTCCTCAGAACTCAGTGGGGATGCATGCTACTAGATTAATTTGAATTCGTGAGGTTAAGCAGACGTCACTGTGGGAACGCCCAGTACAGGTGTGGTGCAGGGAAAGGACCCACGAGCCATTTCCTTGATCAGATTGAGGTACACGTGTCTTAATTAGCATTCTCCCAGCAGACCCTGAGACTCTGGGAGGATACGAAGGGAGCACCGATGGGAATGGGCACAGTGAGTGGGAGGGAGCATCATCAATGGAGACATTCTGAGCAGGGTCCCCTAAGGATTTGCTACATATAGTTAGATCGTCGCATTTTCTAGAGCAGTGGTTCTCAAACTTGAGCATACATACATCACCTGGAGGGTCTGTTACAATGCAGATTGCTGAGCCCCACCCGCAGGGTTTCCAATGCAGCAGGTCTGAGGTGGGGTGTGAGAATGTGAATTTCACCAAGCGTTCAGAGGATGCTGATGCTGTGGTCCAGGTACCCCACTTTGAGAACCAGTGTCCTAGGCTTTTATTTTTAACTTTGGAATCATTTGCAACTACTGTCTATGAAACCACAGCTTTGAAAACGATGCTGTTTATTTTTTTCAAGTGATCCCACTCATCCAGACATTGTAAAAATGGAGAACATAGATGAATTGGTGGCTGAGAATGGTTTAAATAGAATCCATAAAACGAATCAGTGGTGTTCATTCCCATACTCTTCTTAAGGACCATCTGGCAGGGTGCATATTTATAATCCTCGTGCCAGAAGCGCAGTTGTGTCACAGTGTACCTCTCTGACTGCTCCTTTTCCGTCTCTTTCTCTGAGTTCCTCTATCCCCCAAATACATCATTCCATAAGGATCCCTTTGCTCTTGACAGAAGCAGCCTAGGACAGCAGGACTGGAGTTTGATTATGTGGGATTTTGTCTAGGCTCTACGACATTCCAGCTGTGTGACCTTGTGGACATAACTTACGTTCTCTGTATCTCAGCTCCTCATATTTAAAATGGGAGTCATAATGGTACCTCCTCCTTCACACGGTTGAGAATTCACTGAGTTAATATCTAAAAAGCACTTAACATGCTGTCCTGTACATGGATGGGCTCAAACACGTTGGCTGATATTGATATTCTCATTTTATTATATCCTCTCCATCTTGGCGATCTCACTTCAAACAGCATTTCCAGGTGCGTTAGTCACAGCTCTGCCTCTGAATTTTCTCTTGAGGGCCAGGCCTGGATTTCTGGCGGCCTGCTGGACAGTGTCTCCTTGGCAATACTCCACCTGCTGAGTCCCGCCTCTGCCACGCCTCCCTGTTTGGTTTCCTTCCTACCGCTCTCACCTCCATCACCATGGTGGGGTTCAGCTGGCATCTCTGAATTTGTGTTGCAACTGCAATCCACGTGGCCTCCCAAACTCGAAATCTTGGAGTAGGTTTCATCTCATCTTTCCCCCTTGTTCAATAACTAATACTTGTTGCTTCACTCTTGGAAGTTCCTTAGTGATTTCTCTCCTTTTTCCAGTCTCTGTCTTCTTCAGTTTCCTTTGTTTCTGCCAATAGGTGAATGTGCCTGAAACATATTATTCCTTCTTAAACTTCATTGTTTATCCATTACCTACAGAATACAATAAAAAGTTCTTAGCGTTCGAAGTTCTGCTGGACTGGCCCCAGCATACCTTTCCAAACCCGTTTCTCACAGCTCCTCACTATGATTCCAGCCCATTCTCCTGCCCCACCATCCCTGCCCCAAGGCTCAATATTCAGCCGCAGACTACTTACTTTTGCGCTTCGTCTGAATTCATCTAGAGACTCTGGCCTCATTGCACATTGTACTGGACTTTTAAAGACACAGATCATTCTTCACCTACTTTAAAATACTTAACATCCTCCATAGGCTATTGGAAACTTCGATTTTAAGCAAAACAATGTGCAGCAGGTCCTCAAAAAATGTCATTTCCTTCAATGTAATTTTGCTATACTGTTCATGAGAAAAGAATTCCTTTCCTTATACATCATTTCACATAAAGTTGCAGTTTCCAAGAACCTATTGGTGGCGTTAAATGAGGAATTATTGTATCATCTATTGTAAAACACTTATTTTATAACCACTAAAAAAACCCCACTGCCTATTAAAATATGATACAATGCTTTCATATCACTTAGAATCATTTTATATATATTGAAAAAGCTATTTTAGATTATTCCAGATACAGATTTATATTGTTATAACATTTGTACATCTGTTAAAGGGAAAATATGAGCAATACAAAAAAGGGATTCCTAAAATCTTCTTCAAATTCAGAGTGTGAGTATACTGAATGATTTTTTGATATAGAATCATTTCCACCTATTTTTTTCTTAAGTTTTATTGTCCTTTAGGCTGTTTCAAGAGCACTGGAAATCAATGAAATTGGAATTAGAAAACAAATAGAGAAAATATTTGAAACCAAAAGTGGTTTTTAAAAAGATCAATAATGTTGATAAACTGCTAGTTAGACTGATCAAAAAGAGAGAGAGAGAATTCAAATAGCCAACACCAGGAAGAAAGGAGGCACCGTCAGCCCTGCAGATACTGTGAACACTGGCAGAATAATAGCGGGGTGTTAGGAACAGTTTGATACCAATGAATTTGACAACTTAGATAAAATGAACAAATTCTTTGAAATTTTTTCAACTACCAAAGTTAACTAAAGAAAAAATAAATAATCTGAATAGTCCTATATCTATTACAGAAATTAAATTCATAGTAAAAAACCCCACGTTTTCATAGAGAAAACTCCAGGGCCAGCTGTTTCCACTGGCGAATGCTACCAAACATTTAAGGAAGAAATAATATCAATTCTCCACAATTCCAGTTCATTTGATGAAGCCAGTATTATCCCAATACCGAAACTAGACAAAGGCATTACAAGAAAAGAAAACTTGTGAGCATAGACAAAGCAAAACACTAGTGATATATTACAAATTGGATCCAGCGGTATATCAAAAAGATAATAATACGTCATCCCCTTGAGGGATTTTCCAAGGATTGTAAGGTAAGTTTGACATTTCTTAGTCCAGTTAGTGTTACTATAAAGAGATACTGGAGGCTAGGTAATTTATAAAGAAACGGGGTTTATTAGGTTCAGCATTCTGCCAGCTGGAAGATCGGGCATCTGGTGACAGCTCAGGCTGCTTCCACTCACGGAGGAAGGGGAAGGGGAGCTGGTTAGGTGGAGATCACGTGTCAAGCAAGGAAGCAAGGTCGAGGGGGAGGTGCCAGGCTCTTGTTCATAACCATTTCCTGAGGGAGCTAACAGAATGAGAACTCACTCACCTCCCCCACCAGGAAGGGCATTACTCTACTCATAAGGGATCCAGCCTCATGACCCCAGCACCTCCCATTAGGCCTCACCTCTAACATTGTATCAAATTTCAGCATGAGATTTTGGGGGACAAACATTCAAACTATAGCGGACATTAAAAAATCAGTCAGTGTAATTCCCCATATCAGCAGACTAAAAAAGAAAAATTACATGAAAATCTCAACAGATACAGAAAAGCCTTTGACAAAATTCAACATACATTCATGATAAGAACTGTTAACACACTACGAATAGGAGGAAACTTCCTCAATCTGGTAACAGGGCATACACAAAAAACCAACAGCCAACATCATAGTTAATGGTGAAAACTGAATATTTTCACTCTGAGTTTGGGAACAAGGCATTAAGGCAAGAAAAAGCCATATGAATTGGATAAGAAGAAATAAAAGTGTCTCTTTTTGTAGATGACATGATCATCTACAGAGAAAATCCTGAAGAATCTACATAAAAACTTCTAGAACTAATAAGTGACTTTGGTAAGGCTGCATGATACAATGTCCAAATATCAATTGTATTTCTATATACCAACAAAGAGCCATGGGGAAATAAAATTTAAAAACAACCATTTACAATAGCATAAAAATGAGATAATTCAGTGTTAATTTTAACAAAATATGTATTTTATTTATTTATTTATGGATGAGACAGGGTCTCACTCTGTTGCCCAGACTGGAGTGCAGTGGCATGATCATAGCTCACTGCAGCCTCAAACTCCAGGCCTCGAGCAGTCCTCCTGCCTCAACCTCCCGAGTAGCTGGGACGACAGGTGTGCGCCACCACCATCTGCCCCCCGCCCCAGGCTAATTTGTTTTCATTGTTTTTTAGAGATATAGTCTCACTAAATTGCCCAGGCTGGATGTGTAAGATTTATATGCTAAATACTATTAATAATGGAAGAAAAAAATTAAAGATCTAAATAAATGGAGAGATATACTGTGTTCATAGACCAAAAGATTCAGTATTGTTAAAATGTCAGACCTTTCCAAATTTATTTATAGATTTAAGACAATTCCAATCAAAGTCATAGTAGGTTTTTTGTAGAAATTAAAAAGGCGATTCTTAAATGCATGTAGAATAATCAAGGACCTAGATTAACCAAAACAATTTTGAAAAAGCAATACAAAGCAAATTCACACTATAAAGTTACAGTAGTCAATGCAGTGTGGAATCAGCACCATACAGACATAAAACGGAATACTACTCAGTAATAAAAAAGGAACAAAATCTTGATACATGTAACCATGTGGATGGATCTCAAAAACACTATGCTAAGTAAAAGAAACCAGGTATGAGAGGCTTCGTGCTATTGGATTCCATTTGTACGACATTCTATTACAGAAAAGATAACTTTATAGGGAAAGGATCCAGAGCACTGGTTGTCAGAGGCTGGGGGTAGCGATTGGGACTGGTTACAAAAGGGAGATGGGGGACCTTTGGGGATAATGGAAATATCCTCTCTCTTGATTTTGATGGTTACATGAACATACCTGCTTTTCAAAACTCATAGAACTGAACATCAAAAAAGGGTGAATTATACCTCAATAAATCTTTTAAAAAGTTCTCCACCATTGTCTCTGGAATTTTCTTTCAAACTAATGATACCCATTCTGCAAGTTTTGATGCATATAGGCAGAAAATGGTAACTACATCATGACTGCTGCCTGGCCCACAGCAATTTCAGAAATGATAAAATTAGAAAAAAATGTGGATCTTGGATGAATTCAACACTATTCCCTACCAGATTCTAAGATCCTTGATGGTATCATTTGAGTCTGGTTTTTTCTTATATCTCACAGGCTTTCGATTAATATTTATTAGGTTGATTAATACATTTTGCAGCAGAGAAACTTCTTAGATCTCAACTGATAGGTGGATAATTTTGTGCCCTGGTAAACATAGGGGATGCTTAGATAAAAATCAGGTATGAAATTTAGATAAAATAACTATATCTTGTGTATCAAGATGTATCCATATTTTTGATTATAAAAATATCACCAACAAATTAATATGTGCCTATTGGCACAAAATTGGAATATACAGAAACAGTGTAAATTCCCATCCACAAACCCAACACTGTTAATATTTCAAAATACCACATTCCAGTCCCAAGATGCACCCTTTTTACATTTTGCTATCTCTGAAATCTGAATGCTACTTATATTCAGTGATGTCTTATCTCTTTCTGCCAGGAAGGTGGCAGTTGTGTGGCTGCTGTCACTCCTGAGCATGTGCACACTTGGAGTTGTTTATGTCAGCATAATTAGGTGACTCTGACCTTCAATGATCAGTCCAGCAACCATTTCAGGGAACTAGAATCTTCACTGTTGGCTAAAGTCCTTCCTTCCCCCATCCTTTCTGGAACAGTCAAGCATTAAAGCTTGTGGAATGGGCTTCAGTGGCTTGGAAGAAAAGACAGGAAATAATCATGGCGAATCCTTTTGAAAAGTTTTATCACCTGCATTCTCGATGGCTGGGAGGATGATATTGCATAGAGAAGCACAGACACAAACAACTATGAATCAAAAAGGGATTCAGAAGTGTTGAAATCAAAATGTGAAGAAGTTGGAGGGATACTTTAACTTCTTTTCCTCACCTGTTTGCTTTTATGTATGCAGAAGAGTGATATATAATAAAAATCTATACATTAATAAGTCTAAAAGAGTTCTCTAAAAGTGTAAAAGAAAAATCCCAAGTGACAGGAAAGTACTGTGTCATAGTTTTATTGGCTGTATTTTTTCTTTCATTGTGGAATGTAAAATATGATCCATTTTACAATCACTTGCATCTTCAATTTGGTTAAATGTAGCACTTAATTCCTTCATTTTTTCTATGCGTTTAAAACTTTTTGTATAACTTTAATAGAAAAGATGTAAGAATAGGACAAATGTATCCTGCATAGCCCTAAATTTTTTTCTGAACCATTCAAGAGTAAGTTGGAGATATTGTACCTGTTTAACCCTAACTAGTTAAGTGTATATTTCCCGAGAACTGTGATATTTTCTTACATATCCACAGTATAATGATCAAATTGGGAACTTTGACAATGACAGAACACAAGTACCTAATTTAACAGTCTAAATCCAAATTTCATCAATTGTCTCAATAATGTTCTTCATAGCTGTTTTTTCCCTCCTACAATTTAATCCAGGATCACACATTACATTTAGTTGTACATCTCTTGGGTTTCTTTTAATCTGGAGCAGTTCCTCAGCCTCTCTTTATCTTTCTTGTTGCTGACGTTTATTGAGAGTACATGATAGTGATTTTGTGGAATTTCTCTCAATTGTAATTTGTGTGTTGCTTTCTCATCATCAGTTTCAGGTTATACGTTTCTGGTAGTAAACAATAGAAATCGTGTGTCCTTCCCAGTGCGTCATACTGAAGGTATGTGATAATACTTTGGCCCAATATTGATGATGTCAACTTTGATGAGTTAGTGAAGAGGATATATTTTTCATGTGCATTTTTGATATAATAGTGTTCTGTTTGTTTATAAAAGGTTGAATTCATCTTTGCTCCTTTAGAAGTTTAAGTATTTTCTCGCCATTAAAAGCTCTCAGTATTTATTGTTTATTATTGAAAAATAATGAAGTTTCAAGTGTCTAAATGCGGTGGGGACTGAGCGCAGTCACCTTGCGAACCTGGGGTTAGTTTTCTTGATAAGCTCACTGATGGCCCAGGAAGGCGACAGGCAGTCCCTGGAAAAGGCCTGTCGGGGTGCCTGGCCTAGCACACAATAGATGCCCAAGCGATGTTAGCGGGAATGTTGTTTCGGGAGTTCAGGGAAATAACTAAAAATGAAGCGGCAGAAAAAGCGAACTGCTAAGAGCGCCAGCTAGGAAGATGTGATTCATGAGGCAGATACCACGTGGAAAAGTTATATTAAATAATTCTTCCTTTCTATCCCCAGAGCATTTTTTATGAAAATTAGTACATCTGCATCTGCTTAGCAATATGGAAGTCACTTATTTTAGGAAACACAGCTTCCTTTGTTTAGTATAATGTCCTTTCTCTTCCCGTTTTCATCTGCTACTTATAACCTTGAAAAATAAGACTTGTTGGAAAACTTAAATATTAGGAATTTATAACTCCTTTTGAAGTAAAGCGTTTGAGCACTGAAAATTAAATTTAATTAGCCCATCTGTAATTTCCCGTAATTTAGTAAAATGCACTTTAATACTTAAAATACCTGCTGAGATACATATTGTGGGATGGTGATTCTGACGAAGCTTCCTCCCCAGAACGCGGCTGGTGACTGGTGTCCTTTCTCAGGGAACGTCCCGTTCTCCGCCTGCCGTGCTAGGGGGCATCCCTGCAGCCCCCTCCGGCTGGCCTGGGCCGGCCTGGGGCCGAACACCTGTCCCAAGAAGGCTCCCCTGCAGGGTCCCGTCCTGTCGCCGTCCCGTGGCCGTCTAGGGCCCTCCGCGGGCCTTTCAGGAGACACTGGCGATCCCTTGCTCGCCTCTGTTTCAAGAAAGCATCCCCAGTTCGCGGGCCGAGTCCCGCAGAGCCGCCTCACAGAGGGGATCCCAGCTCCGTCCCCTGTCGCCCGCGCCCACCTCAGCGCCCAGGCTCGGAAAAGACCTGCCTGCTCCTCGGTGGGAGGGAGCATGAGACGGGCTTGAGGGAAAAGGAAACCGGGCCCTTCCACGTTATAAGAAGTGACTGAAAACGTGTTAGGATGTGAGGCTTTGGGTTTGGTCAGAGGCCCGGACCTTTCCTACTGCATTCTTCCCGCGACCCCCACCGTGGGACCTGCAGGACAGCAGGAGGCGGAGAGGCTGGCTTTGGGGCACTCCTGGTGTGTGCTGGGGAGGGTGGAGACGGGACCCTGCCTTCCCAGGACGCGTTCCTTTTTGTCCACAGAGTCACACTCATGCCCACACAGCATATTGGGGAGTTTGCCTGGGGAGCAGGCGCCCCCAGGCACTGCGGGCTGGGAGCCCTTGGGAACAGAGAAAAAGGCCCTATGCCTGGGCTTCTCGACCTCGGCACGGCTCACCTTTGGGATCAGCTGTCTTGTGCATTTTAGGATATTTAGCAGTCCCCCGACCTCCTCCCGCCCCCGGCAGGAGCCAGCAGCATGGCGCAGCCAACATTGTGACAATCAAAACTGTCTTCAGACTTTGCCAGATGTCCCCTGGGAGCGCAAACTAACCCACATGCCTTAGAAGTAATTTTTTTTTCACTATAAAAGTAACACATACATACTTAGAGAAATTTTGGAAAACAAAGAAATGTACCAAAAAGGGGGTGGAGTTTTCACTTAATTTTTCACATATTTGCAATCACACTTTATACAAAATTTTGTGTCTTTCATTTGCCTGTTACTTGTAATATTAAGTATTCACATCAGTACACTAATTTAATTGTATGTTGAGTGCATACGTTATGTTAATGCAAATTAGCTCGTGAGCTTTTGACTTTTAGTGGGAGCCAAGTCAAAGCAAGACCTCCCACAGGGATGCGTGGATGGGGCCTGCTCATTGTATCTGGGCTTCTGAAACCCCAGGTACCCAAGCAAGTAATGATTCCCTGGTTTTTGAGGAATCTCAAATCATCTCACGCTCACTTAGTAGCAGGTAACATTTTTGTGTGTTTGGTTGAATTCTTGTTTTCATCTGAATAAGACTCTTTTATCCATGTTTAGCGTTTATGCATGTAGTAGAGTAGAACTGGATCCTTGGAAATCTATGTGCATAGCTATATTTCTGTTATTTATTACTTTTTAGCTGTGATTTGTTTAATTATGAGGTAGCACTTTCTGACATGCAGCCAGACGCCCACAGAGCCTTTTAATGGCATTGGGGGGGGCAGGGAGTGCTGAGGGATCCCACCTCGGTGGCCCCATGAGAAGCACGTTATCACCCAAGTTTGAAAGTTAGCTCAGCTATTTATAGCCTCAGGCAGGAATTCTATCATTACAGGCATAAAAATACATCACTAAATGGTGATGAATTTGACAGGAAATACTGAAGGTCTGATTATGCTTAGAATGAAGAAAGGAAAATATGAAATATGAAACTCTGTCCTCGGGCTGGAGGTGGGGGCAAGCTAGAGTTTCATATCAGGCTACAGCAAAGGCCTTTATAACTGTGTCCACAGCCCTTGGTGTCTGGCTTTAACAGGACCGATTTCTTTCTTTTTTTTTTTTTTGGCTTTTACTTAATTGCTGCTTATTTTTAAAATTGTGGTAAAATATATATCACCTAAAGTTTACCATTTAACCATTTTAAGTGCGCAGTTCAATGGCAGTAAGAACATTCACACTGTTGTGCAGCCATCGCCACCACCCATCTCCAGAACTGCTTCATCTTGCAAAACTGAAACTGTCTCCATCAAACAACAGCTCCCCACTTTTCCCTCCCCTTTGCCCCTGGCACCCCCCATTCCACTTCCTGTCTCTGTGGATTTGACTGCTCTAGGGCCCTCATATGAGTAGTCACACAGTCTTTGTCTTTTTGGACTGGCTTATTTCACTTAGCATGATGTCTTCAAGGCATCCATGTTGCAGTCAGAATTTTCTTCCTTTTTAAGGCCGAATAATATTCCACTGTCTGTATATATGACATTCTGTTTGTCCATTCATCTGTTGATGAACAATTGGGTTGTTTCTCTGTCTTGGCTATTGTGAGTAGTGCTGCTGTGAACATGGATATAGAAAAATCTGCTTGAGTCTCGCATTCAATTCTTTTGGCTATATACCCAGATGGGAGATTGCTGGTATGGTAATTCTATGCCTAACATTTTCAGGAACCACCAAAACATCTTCCACAGTGGCTGCTGCACCATTTTACATTCCCACAAGCAATGTGCAAGGTTCCAATTTCTCCTCTTCGCCCTTGCCGACACTTGTTTTCTGTTTTTTGTTAATGGCCATAGTGATGGGTGTGAGGTGGTATCTCTTTGTGGCTTTAGCAGGACTGATGTGTTGCATGCGTATCATGCTTTATCATCCCAGAGTCCCTCAGCATGTGAACTGGCATCGATCTCCTCCTGGGCAGGGGTGTTTGCTCAGACTCGAATACCAGATGCCCCAGACCGAGCTCTCTGTCTTCCAACACGCACGGCTTCTGCTGCAAACCAGACCCACTTGTGACCTCCTCTACCTGCTGTGTGACCTCAGACAGGCTACTTACTCTTTGTGGTCTCAGATTCTCACCCATAAATGGAGGTCATAATGATCGCTACAGTATTAAAAGATTGATACTCTCCAAGTCATGGAACAGGGCTACGGACTCACTACAGTTAACACTTGTGTTGTGGCTGCTATTGCTACTTATAGAATCTTCCTGCCCTTGGCACAACATGGCCCGGTCACCAGGCTTGGAGTTGTTGTCTCCAAATTGTGCATGCTTGTCTTTGAAATACTTCTTGGGTTCCTGCCTTTCCTCCATCCGCCTTAGGCCTTCCCGGGCCTGGTTGCTTCACTGCAGGGGTTGAGGTACTCTTGTCCCCTGAGAACGTACCAACTCTTCTCTCACCAGGGCTTTCTGAAAAATGCCACATTCCTGTTCCAAAATTATTTTCAACTTATTTTTCTCTAGCTTCAAAAGCTATGATGGCTCCTGATGACATAGAGATTACATCCCAAGCCTGCTGCCTGGTGGTTTTGTTATTTTTATTTCTATTTTTATATTTCAATATTAATTTGTTGCTGTAGAGCATACCTCTTACAGAGCACACACATCTTAAGGGCATTGTTCATTGGGGTTTTACATATGCATTAGCATTCCCAAAAAACTGTCACCCAGAGCAGAATGTTCCAGCCTGAAGAAAGCCCCCCGTGCCCTCCCAGCCAGGAGCACACCTCCCCAAACCACCTCTGGACCACTCCCAGCGCTCCGCTCATGGGCCTGTTTGTGAAGTTCTCATAAATGGAAGGATGCCGTGTATCCTTGTGTCGGCCTTGTTTCTTTTCCTCACCTTTTCCTGAGTGACCTTCCGTCATGGTGCTGTCTGTCCCCGTGGTTTGCTCTTTTCCGTTGCCCGGTACCTTCGCAGTGCGTTTGAATACCGCGGAGCCGCTGCACGTCCCCGAGCGTGCCTACTGTGCACACACGCGCTCATTTCTCCTGGGCGCATACCTCAGTGTGCCATTGCTGAGTCAAAGGATAGGGTGTTTCTTATTTCATTAAAAAAATTATCTTGGGGCTATAATTTTTTCCCTAGCTTCATTAAGCTCTGATTTGCGTAAATAAAATCAGTCCACTTCAAATGGGCAGTTTGATGAGTATTGGTAATGGCATACAGTTGTTTATTAACAACACAATCAAGATATAGAACATTTCTACCACCCCCTACAATTCTTTTGTGCCCTTTTGCAGTCAGTAGCCTTCCCCAAACCTGCCCCAGGCAACCACGTAAGTTTCCAACACTATAGTTTTGCCTTTTCTGGAGTTTTGTATAAATGGAATCGTTCTATCTAAGGTCTTTTGTGTCTGGTTCTTTCAATCAGCGTATGAGGGTCTCCCATGTTGTTGCATATCATGTGTGGCAGGAATGCAAAATGGTACAGGCACTTAGGAAAATAGGTGGACAGTTTATTATACAGTTAAATATTAATTTACCACACTACATGGCAATAGAAACATGTCCCCAGTATGTCTATGTTCATAGCAGCATTGTTTGTAATAGACTCATTAGCTGTGCAACAGCTAATGAACAGATAAGCAGACCCTGGCATGTGTGTGCCGTAAACACTACTCAGCAACAAAAAGGAATGAGCTGCCAATGCATGCAACAATGTGGACTAATTTTTTGTTTTCTTTTTAACATAGTTCTTTTTTTGTTCTATTAAAACAATAGATGCTTATGGTAACAAGTCAAATAATATGGAGGAATGGAAAAAAGGTAAAGTTAACCAGTGTTATATAATTATTATGTACACATAATTAACAATAATATTTTTAAAAAAGATAACCAATATTAATAGCTGGTGGCTTTTTTTTGTGTTCACACGCAGACACACACACACACACACACACACACACCAGCACATGAGCCCTCCTTTTATGTTAAAAATGGGATTCACACCACACCAATTATTCCACAATTTGCTTTTTGCTGGAATGTATCAGTAGATGTGGGTCTAAATCCTTATTTCTCATAGCAGCAAATCATTATGGCTATATGATAATAAAGTCAATGATTCCCAGTTTTGTTTTGTTTTGCTGGGCAAAGCAGTGGTGTGAGAACTC
>CAUYSK010053847.1:0-19570 GCA_963575035.1 Avahi laniger | reverse complement strand
TCACCCCTGGGTAGGGTGAGAGTCAGGAATGTAGTAAGGGTTATGAGAGTCTGTTTTGTACATGGATTGATAATTTTAAGAAACAGAGTTTCATACTTTGATATAACCTGTCAAAATGTCAAGAAGATAGCATCTGAGTGTTCATCTTCAGGACATCCAGCTTCTCCTCCAACCCACTGTCACTCTCTCACATGGCACTCCCTTTCTCTTATTGCCTGCTACATGGGTTTGGCGTATACTCCCTAGGGATGGGCAACACACACACACACACACACACACACACACACACACACACACTCTCTCTCTCTCTCTCTCTCTCTCTCTCTGTCTCTCTCTCTTTCTCTCTCTCTCTCTCTCTCTCTCTCTCTGAGTCTCTAGCAGGTATGGCTGCTTGGTGTGTACTGATAAAATAAAATATGCTTACACACAGTTAGGACTTTTTCTTCTCTGAAAATCAAAGAAAAGAAACCAAGAAAGATCCCTAGACCAGTGATTTCTCCAAACTCTTTGACCACAACCTATAATTTAAAAAACGACCATTTAATATTGCAACCCAATATAGTATAATCTCTCTCTCTCTCTTTCTCAAAAACACACACATATACCCCCCTGATACAAAAGTTTAATGAAATAAAACTTGCGCTCTATATGTGCAATGCACTTAGCCATTTTCTGTCCTATGCTACCTTGTTCTCTATTTCATTTTTTAAAATGCTTTAACATTGTGTATTCAATTTGTTTGATGGGTAGCAAATGGGTGGTGTCCCACAATATGAAACACTACTGTTAACATTTGCCGGACCCATTCCTGGCAGTGCTTAGCAGGGCACCAGCTCACCCACCTCAGAAGGTGGGGCTTCCTAAAGGTTCATAAGAAGGAGCCGCAAACTGTGCTTCTGAGCCTGGGCCCAGGCTGGCTCCCATTGCTCACCCCACCTGCCCCCCAACCCCTGCACGTGTTGCTGGCACTCAGTTGGCTTCATGGGGCAGGAGTGTAGGCTGTGCCTTTTGTGCCAGGAACATCCCTGATCCAACATGTAGCTGAGGCTTAGTATGCCAGTCAGGAAACAGCTGGAAAAGAGAAACCACACTGGGTATTTCAACAGAGAGGAATGAACATAGGGAATTGCTAGCATAGCTGCCAGAGGGCTGACATAACAGATAGACACCATGACATAATTCAGAGGTACTGTCAATTGCATAAGTGGTTCTGAAGCAGCAGTGTGCTGGCAGCAGCTGGGTTGGCTGGTCCCACATCTATAGATTTTCCCAATGAGGGGATGATGAGCCTAAATGGATTTAGATAGTTTACTACTCACCACACAGTAGGCATCATGAGCTTCATGTTTACATTGGTGTCCCTTGTCCCCTGAGTCCCAAGGGGCCAATGCAGAGGTGGGCCTACATGAACACCAAACACGCCGTGGATCTGTGCCAGAGCTGAGGAACCCTGAGCTCAGGAAATCCCAGTCCTATAAGGAGGCTGCTAGCAACCCTGTCGTATTAGTCAGCTAGGGCTGCCGTAACAAATATTACAGACTGGATGGCTTCAAAAACAGAAGTTTATTTTCTCACAGTCTGGAAGCTGGAATTCTGAGATAAAGGTGTCAGCAGAGTTATCCCTTCTGAGGCCTCGCTCCATGGCCTGTAGCTGGCCGTATTCTCCCTGTCTTCATGTGGTCTCCCTCTGCGTGTGTTTGCAGCTTAATCTCCTCTTACAAAGATACCAGTCATACTGGACTTAGGCCCACTCATGCGACCTCATTTTACCTCAGTCACCTCTTTAAAGACCCTGTCTCCAAATGCAGCCACATTCTGAGCTTCTGGGGCTTAGGGCTTCAACATATGAATTCTGGGAGAATGGAATTCAGCCTGTAGCATCTGCCAGATTTTGTCCCTGAGGGAGCCATTATCTCTGTTATCCTGGTCAGAAAACCTCCCCTGTGTCTCAGAGGGAGACACAGTCTCTACCTTTCAAGGCCATTTGCATGAAAACCTCTTTAAAAACATACTCCTGAACAAAAGCTGTCACAGATGTGTAGAAATGTATGAAGAATTGTCTCCCAACAGACAATGAGTGTAGGGAGCAGCTACGACCTCTGGGGCTGGGGAGCAAAGAGAGGTTGGGGTTATCAGAACCTAGATGGGGCAATGAGGCTGGTTCTAGGAATTTATGAAGAAACTGGGGGCTGGGACCCAATTCTGCTGCATGAGTGAAGGACCTTCTCTAAGACAGGAAGCAAAGAGGAAGGTACAAGTCCTGTCTCCAGATGGCAACTCCTGTTAGTGGAACCTAGCAGGGACCAAGTTAGCTAAGGGAAGATACACTGTGCAGAGTCCTACTGCCAGCGTTAAAAGGCAGAGTATAGGAAGATAGATTTGGGGCTGAGAGATAATGATGTAGTGCCCAACATGGTCTACCTCTTTGACCGCTGAACATTGATACACACCCTTCTACAAATACCTCAACTTCCATACAGCAATTACAACTTTATACTTCCATATAACAAGATACAACTATCCTTCTTAAAAACAAAGATGCTCTCAACCTCCATCAAAATGAGGATACAAAACACCGCACCATTACTGTATCCATCTCTGGGCAGTAGTCATAAGACCTTCCTCTGCATGATGCTAATTATGTCTCTAACTCAGTCATAGACTTACCAGATTATTTCATAACCTAAAACCAAATTTTATAGGTAACTACCAACAGCAATCCTTACATAAACTAAAAATGGGAAGAAGAATGAAGGAAAACGTACACACACATACACACACATGCTTACGAGCATAGCTGCTACAATCCTCATTTCTGTAGCTGGTCACGAGGCTGTGGTTGAGATGCAATATTGATACTCCTTTTTCTCTGACTCATTCCATGTTCTCAGATGCCTGGGGCTCTTGACCTGGAGGGCTGAGCCAAACCTTTGTGCCTGGATGGTGAGTCCTCAGTAGCTTTGATTTTTTTTTTTTTTTTTTGGCTTCCTATAATTGTCCATTAGCTTTTACTGTTAGACTTGGACATACTAAGATGCACCCTAGGACATCCCCTAGTTCCAGACATAGTGCTCCTCACCACCATTGTGTGGTAATAACCCATTTTCCTTTTGTAATCAGGATGGGTCATCCCAGCCTGTGGAGTAGTCCTTTCTTCTGCCTGCTGGCTCAGTGGCACAGGAATCCCCAAATGGCCAGGTGGCATTCCCATTTCCCATTTCGGTGGATCAGTGTTGTGTCCCCTGATAGAGACACTCCCTGACTGGAAACTAAGATCTCTAAACCAGCAAAGCTCTAAGTTGGGATGGGAAGCAAAATTTCAGTAGGTTATTATCAGTAAATTGCTCCTACTCCCGTCCCTTGATTTCCAGGCCATGTCCCTCGGCTGTGGAAAAGCCGCATTATGTACTGCTTGCTGAGCCATCGCCTGTGCTTCGTCCTGTAGGGCACAACCTATCATTTAGGGGGTTATCTTCCAACCGGAGCTGTGCCTGAGTCTTCAGCAGCCACTTCCACTGTTCTATTAGGCCTGCTGCCTCTGGGCAAGGGGGCATGTGGTAAGACCAGTGAATTCCCTGGGCACAAAGTCATTGCTGTGCTGCTTTTGCTGGGAACTGAGTTCTTGCTACACCTGTGTTCTTAAGAGCATAGAATAGAAAGGCTAGAGGGAGGGGTGGGAGTCGTAAGGTTATGCCAGGCTTCCTGCAAGAAAAGGCCTAAAGCCCTTGGCTCTACCTTTAAGGTCCTTTTTTTCCCTCAGACGGGCCCTCCTTTCCAGACCTGGCCACTTTCTCTGCGCTAACTAACCTTCCTGCTGCCTATGAGCACCTCTGTTCTCAGGACCACAGCTTCCTGGGCCTCACTGCCCCTGCCTCTGCCTCTGGCTTGTCTTGGCCCTTCTCCTCCCAGGCTCTGTTTCATCTTTCCAGCCAGGGGATCTCTCTCTGCCACGCCACTGCCACCCTGACCTGCTCTGTCCTTCAGGGTCCAGTTCCTGGAAGACTCAGGGCTACAATTTGGATCTGGGTTACCCCTGGAGAGCCCCAACATCTGGTCACCTCCAGAAGGCCAGAACGGAGCTGGTGGTGTGACAACTGCGACGTGGAATCACACCTGGCTCTGTCCTGTTGGGGATGAGGCCCATCTGCCCGGCTGGGAGTTTTGCCTCTGTGGAGGGTGATTTGTGTGGTCTGGCAGAAGAGGGATGTCCACAAGCCAGGGTCAGAGCAGCATCTGCCCCCAGCAAGGCTGCAGGGTGTCAGGTTACGGCCACAACAAATGGCATCGGTTCAGCTTCCATGGACCTCCAGTCCACAGTGCAGGTCACCTAATCCTGAGTCCACAGTGCAAGGCAAGGCTCGCCAAGGTGGTGAGGAAGAGAAGGGTGGGCAGCGCAGGGCATCATCCAAGGGTGTGCTCATGGGTGGAGGTGACAGGGGTGGTCCCTGGGGAAGCTGTCCTCATGCTGAGCACTCTCACAAGGACAGCCTCTTCACACTGTGCAGGGAGCTGCTGACAGGGGCCTTAGACACCTGCTAAGGATGTGGACCAAAGGGAAAAGGAATCAGTCAAGTCCATTGGCAGAAAAATAAACTATATGGAAGAAAAGTGGGCTTGAAAGAAAAATGTAGAACCAACTTACTTCTGAAATAGAGAGCTAGAGAGCAAGGACAATCAAGCCTTGAAAAGAGAGCAAAGAAATACACTCAGCTCTATCTTTTGTCCAGTGCAGTGGAGTAATAAGGAGAGAGCGACAGGAACAGGGAGGCAGAGTGGAGAGCTACCTGCAGGGACGTAGGGCCAGCTTGAGAGAGGGCACCTGGAGTGCCTCTGGCCAGGCCCAGTTCCCCTCTCTGCTGCCCCTCCTTTCCCATTACGACCCCCATATATCCCTGCTTCAACACTCGTCCTCGACCCCACTGTGGTCCTGTCTCTCTGCCCCTGATTTAGCCCACCCCAAGCCCACATGCCCCTGTATGACTTTGGACACTATGTGTGAACAAAGGGGGAAGGTGGAATTTAGTGCCCAAGTCTTCTGGCTTGAGTCCATGGTCACAAAGGAGGCAATGCTTTAGCAATGCCGAGTTACAAGGAGTTTTAGCCATTGCCTAGTTGAAGCCCTCATTTTGCAGATGAGAAGGCTGCTGCTCAGGGGCCCAGGGGCAGATGCTCAGGTCCCACTGGCACTCTTCCCCACCATTGCAGAGCACTGTCTGGAGCAATCGTACCAATGGATGTCACCTGCCCTTGCTTCTCCCACACTGTGTCCTTGAGCTGCCTTCTCTGTGGGTAAGGGGATGGCAGAAAGTCCTAGGCTCAAATCTGGTCTCCAATGGTTACTTGAGAGTGACCCTGAACAAGTCATTTCACCTCTCTGAATCCAAACCTTCTTCTTCTAAAAAAGAGGATCTATCTTTACAATAGTATGGTAAAGATTTAGATGAAATAATGCTCATGTGTAAGGTAGATGGCACAATGGAAAGAAATCAGAAGACCTGGTTTCAGATTCTGGCTCTGTGACTTGCTAATTGTCTGACCTTGGGCAAAATTTCAACCTCCCTGAGCTTAGCATTCTGATCTGGGAGACGGAGATGTTAATCCCTCTCAAAAGCAGTTGTTATAATCAAGATTTTATTTATGTATTACTGAGCAAACACTTATTAAACTAGAAGCTACTATGTGCCAGGCTCCATTCTAGATGCCAGGAAAACAGCGGTGCATTAGACCTACAGAAGCCATCATCGTGAATTCACGTTCTATTGAGGGAGACAATGAATAAGCAAATGAATAGATACATATATAACCTAATGCTGAGAAGTTAAAAGAACTATAAAAAATGGAGAGAAAGATAGGATGAAAAGACTTGGTAAATTACAGGCCACTAAATAATTGATTCCTCTTGTTATATGTTGCCTGGCACTTAGTAGGTGCTCAAAAATGCTAATTTTTTCAATGCTCATTGCTACTGTCAGGAACCCACACTCTCCTCTGAGGGCCTCACCATTTTGCTAGGCCATCCACCTAGCCATGCTGCATGCATTCTCACACTCTGCCTCTTGCAGACCCTGGGCCAGGCACTGAACTCTCAGAGAGAGCAGGACATCTGCCATAGTGAGAAACTTATTATATGGCAGAAGGAAAGGCAATAGATGCACACAGTGCAGCCTACGAGACATGGCCTTTGGAGCCAGGGCAGGTGCTTACTCCCCGGGGGCCTTGCCCTTCCCTGCCTCTGGGACTGAGAGCTGCTCCTGAACAGAGCTTCAGTTAAGAGGATGGAGTCTCTGAAAATACCACACCAATGATTGAAGATGAAGCCTCTCTCTCAAATTTATTTGTAATAATGAAACATAACATGATTAATTTATTTTATCCATCAGAGATTATAGAAAGCATTTCCAAAATACAAAGGCAAAGAAATATATATATACATTTTTATTTATTTAATACAAGGAAAGAAAATTTAAGAAATCCATCATATTTTTTTCACTTGTAAATGTGTACTCTGTCCTATTGTACCCTCTTACTTAACTATAAATATTTAGTAGCTCCAGGTATGAGTCACTTGTCTAGTCTGTCAAGAGTTCAAGGTCAGGAACATCCTGATTAGCTCCTGGTTGGGGTTTCAGAGGAACAGCTTACCTTGTCTGAGAGAGAAGAATCTAAAACAGCCTTCCTTCTATGGCAAAGCCTCCCTTTCACCCCTTTCTTTCTTCTGGCTCCCCCATCTTGGTCCTCTCTGGGGCAGGCAACTAGAAGTCATCCTAGCAAGGGTGGGTGCTGGCCCTGGAGGTCACATAGGAGTGAAGAGACAGAGACTCCACCCTCAGGGAGTTTGCAGGGGGACCTCTGGCTTTGGAACCAGAGCCCTACTTTCAGGTCCAGCTCACCCTTTCATTGCCAGCCTTGTTTTCCCCATTTGTAAAATGAGGGGGCTGGCTTACATTAGCATTCCCCCCAGTGCTAGTCACGTACAGTAGTTCCATAGGATGCTCTCCGGACGATGGTACTTTGGCCAATACATTTGCAAACCACTGATGTCTGCAGGAGCATCCTGGGAGGCCCTACTGGCTGCCCTTCATCTGGTCTGAAGCTGGGCAGCCCACCCCTGCTGGAAAGCAAGCCCTTTGCTGAGGGCACTGCCGGCAGCTTTCTCAGCTTTCTGGGAAAAGTCAGCTGTACATTTCGGAAGGCCTCTTCCAGGCAGAGATGCCTGGGGTACGAGGAAAACAGGATGGGGTAAGGAAACCATCACCCTGGGAATGTGAGGGACTGAGCACTCTCTCTGACCGGAGACCTGTGGTCACATCCATATCTTGGCAGGGCTGCTCCGGCCACAGTGGTTAAGTGGGTAGCCCGATCTGGACGCACGGCCACCGCTGGTCCATCCACAGCGATGAGCAAGTGGGTGTCGCACCGCCTGCCGCCTCCGACAGGGCGCTCATCCTGGCCCTTCTCACGCTCGCCCCCAGTTTTCCCAAGATCCCCTGGGGCGAGGGAGACTCACAGCGACTCTCAGACTGGACCACGGGGGCTGAGGGGAGCTCCACCTTGCCTGGTGGGGGCTCCCTGTCAGAGTCTCGGGCGGGTCTGAGGGGACATCTTCTAGTCTGGCCCTTAGAAATGGAAGGGGGGCAGGACGGTCAGAGCCGTGGAGTTAGTCTCCCCAGCCCCTCCCGCTCCTCCCTCCAGAAAGGTGACAAATGAAGCATTCTTGCTGAAGGAGAGAAAGCCCCAGCGACTGAGAGCCGAGGGCAGGGCGGAAGCAGTGTGGTGGAGACGGCGACCTCAGCCCTCCACGTGCGGTGTCAGGCCCCTGGAGCCAGCCGCACCGCCGCGGAGACAGCGGAAGGCCTGGCTGGAGCGCAGACTGAGTCATCTCAGAGCGCGACGAGTCCCGGGAGTCACGCCTGGCAGTGATGAGCACCTTGCCTGAGGCCAACGTCACAGGCGCGTCTGGGAGGTGAGTCAGGGACCCGCAGAGTAGGAGTCTCTACATTCCTGGGAATGGCTTCCTCTTACTGCCTTGTTGTGATATATTTTCTCCCGTAAGTGACCTCAAAGGAATGACAGCTTTGAATAGACATTTCCACGGCTAAGTGAGCTAGTGTGCGCTGGAGTTCACAAGGCAGGCTGCGGCTTTCGAAGCAAACTGCAGTGCATTATCAGAGGCCCATGACCCTCCCCTCCCTTCCATCATGTCTATATCCATCTTTCAAATGTTTATTAACAGCCACTTCGTGCCAGGCACTGTGGACTGCGGTCATGGTGATCAACCAGACACACGTGGTCCCTGCTGTCACACACCCTGTGGTCTAGGGTGGAAGGACACTGAACAGTAACGCAAATGATTACCTGCAATTTGCTATGAGCTACGAATGACTAGCTCAGGGGGCTCTGAGTGCATCTAACACGGGTCCTGGCAGGACCTGGAGGAACAGGGAGGACTTCCCTGGGGAAAGACCGTGTAAGAGGAGACTGAGAGGGCGGGAAGTTCACCAGGGAGGAATATTCCAAGCAGAGGGAGCAGAGGAAGCTGAGAGCTCTGCGACTTTGAGAGGCAGTGTAGTCAGTGTGGCTCGAGAGAGGCAAATGGAGGGGGAGGATTCAGAGCTTTACTCTGAGAACAGTTCTTAAGCAGGGAAGGTGAAGAACTGGGTAGTCAGTGCCCCAGCAGGGAAGCTGTGTGATTCTGCCTGTGGGGCATTAGGGCTCTGACCCCTTTACCATCAGCCACATTCCTTAGGTGAGAGCCAGTGATGCAGGGGAGGCTCAGACCGGGCGTCTTGCTCTGGGAAGCTGGCTTCCAGGGGTCTCCCAGGGGTCTTCCCACCCAGGCCTCCCGTGGGTGACAGTGGGCAGGTGTTTCCAGTTCTCTTATTGTAACATGGGCATAATAAGGCTTGGATCAGTGTGTCTGGAGTCTGTAAGGATGAACAATGGTGGTAGCCCGAGGGCAGCCCTGTGCTCTTTTAATGGATAACCCTGCCCAAGAAAAGACTGCTGATTGCCCCCTTCCAAACCAGAAACCCTGGGCTTACAGAAACTGCAGCCCCTCCATTATTAGGTGGCACCTTACCCAAGGAAACAGAAAAATCCCAAGTCAAATAGCCCACAGATACTTAGATGTGGTAAAAGGAAGCTGGGCTTTGGAGCCAGAAAAATTTGGACTTGTATCCTGGATCTGTCACTAGCTGTGTGGCCTTAGGCAAATCACTTAGCCTCTCTGAGCCTCATTTCCTCATCTGTAACAAGAGGACAATTGCAACAAACTACCCTTATTCAGTTGTTTCAAGGATTAGAGATGGTGTTTGTAAAATGTGCAAGAATAGCCTTCTGGGTATTTGGTAGTAGGAAAACATTCAAACCATCTGAGAGAGGTGGTTTTTCACCTGTGCTCATAACAAGCAGAGCCCTTTCTGCCATTAGTGCCCTATAATAGTCCTTTATCAGTCAGTCTTCACTGCTAGGAAGTCCCGCTTTCTGTCTAATCTGCATGTATCACGCTGCATGGCAGCTGGAGCCCATCTTCCCTTGATCTGCCCTAACAGTTGGAGCCTGGGAACATCTGTGTATTACCAGAGGAAGGTGCCAAGACCCTGCCACTCACAGGGCCTTTCCCACTAGTTTCACAGAGAAGTTTCTACGGAAGTTTCTACACGAGAGCTCACAGAGGACATAGAACATTGGTCCTGTGAAACGGCAAGTCAACTGCCTGAATTAAATGATGTCAGAAATACAGGCAGACATCGCCTTCTCCCATCACTGTCCATGGCCCACACACCAAGACCTGTCACTTTAGACACTAAACTTTCCCAGGACCGGCACAGGACAGACCAACTCTAAGGTAAGCAAGGAGCCAGGAAAAGGATACAGAGTTTCTGGAGCCATAAATGCACACACAGGCACACACACAGGAACGTGGGCAGACATAAGAACATGTAGTTATGTAATACATGCAAAGAGTGACATGTAAGGGGACCCCAAACTCAGAGATCTCCAGGCACTTGCGTACACGGTAAAGTTATTTAATGTTTCCCTGTCTCAGGTCTCTTGTCTGTAAAACAGGGATGATAGTAACATAGGAACGCTATAAGGATTACACATGAGGTACTTGGGCAGTGCCTGGCTCAGAGTGGGCTCTCAGTTTTTGTTAGCTATGATTACTATTACAGCTAGAAACCCAGGCAGGACACAGACATACAGGGATACACATGCGAGCGCAAATATACCCAGACCCAGAACAATCAGATTCACAGGCACACACAAACCCCAAATCTAACCACAGATACAATGTCCAGGTGCTCACCTAAGAAAAGCTGTGTCAAGCACCTTGCTGGTGGTCGGTGTGGTAGGGCTCACATAGTTTGGGACTGGTCCAGTTTCATTCAGATGAGGAGAATTTTGAGATAGCATGTGGAAGGAGGCTGCAGAGAGGGGGAGGGGACTGGGCCTGAATTCAAAGCCTCTTTTTAAGAGGTCAGATAGTCGCTTGTAAGCCCGCAGTATAGACAGCCCTACTCCACTCAATGCACCTTCGATGGAAGGTGTATTGTCCCTAGTGCCTGATGTGACAAGCGTTTGGAGCTAATCGAAGAAAGGGAGCTGTGTGCTACATCTGAGTTAATGTACTGCCAGCCATGCTCAGAGGCAAGAGATGCAGAATTCAGTGGGGGTGGGAAATTAGAGCAAGTTGACCAAAAGAAAGGGAAGTGCCCTGAGGCACTCCAAGATTGTCATCGGATTGATATCAGAGCCATTAAAATGTCTGGAGGGGCTGGGCGTGGTGGCTCAGGCCTGTAATCCTAGCACTCTGGGAGGCCAAAGCAGGAGGATTGCTTGAGCTCAGGAGTTTGAGACCAGCCTGAGGAAGAGCGACACCCCATCTCTACCATAAATAGAAAGAAATTAGCCAAACAACTAAAAATAGAAAAAATTAGCCAGGCACAGTGGCATGTGTCTGTAGTTCCAGCTACCTGGAAGGCTGAGGCAGGAGGATTGCTTGAGCCCAGGAGTTTGAGGTTGCTGTGAGCTAGGCTGACGTCACGGCACTCTAGCCCAGGTATGAGAGTGAGACTCTGTGAAAATAAAATAAAATAAAATAAAATAAAATAAAATAAAATAAAATAAAATAAAATAAAATAAAATGAAATGAAATGAAATGAAATGAAATGAAATGTCTGGAGGAGGCAGGGCCATCCAGATGGCCAACTTCTGAGTTACAAAAAGAGCAGAAATATGAGCACATATGCCCACCCCTCTCTAAACCATTATCCCCACCTGCTAAGGGAGGCTGGGGCAGCTCATGGGAACTCTGCAGGTGTGGCCAGAGAAGGCTTTGTGGAAAGTGGGTGTGGGGTAGAAGAAACACCGTGTTTGCATCTGGTCAGCTAGAAAGCAATGAGGGTTATATCTTGGGGGAGGCCCTCTAGAAAGTTTCTCTGCAATTCATCAATAGATTTTCTGTGATCTCACAGTGATTATATTTAAAAGGAGTCTGTGAGTGGCCCTCAAACAATTAGTACCTATCATTTTTCTTTTGAGGATGAAGCTGCCTCGTAACTCTACAATTAATGCACTTTGACTCCGGATGTCAGGGGGATTAAAGGATGGGATTGGAGCCTTTTGAAGAAAAGGCGGCCATCTGGATGGTGCAGGTGCAAGGTGGTAGGGGCCAGAAGGTGGCAGATGGTTTGATTTTGTGAAGACAAATTAGGGGACACAGAAGATGACAGATGGGCAGGTGCTGGGTTATTGTGAAGGGGATTTGCCCAGGTGAAACAAAGATTTTTTTCTATTTAACTTTGGGCCAAGCGCAAACTTTGCCTTTCAAGCTTTGCCTACAGACACCATAGGAATCTCTTTATGAAAGATCAGTTTGGGAAATAAAAAGAGAGGAGAGGCAAGACGGATCTGCCGTCTCTTATCTGCAATTCCAAAAGGCAAAACAGCTCCGAAAACTAAGTTTTCAAAAAACCTCATTTGGCAGTATAACCTGATCTGAATTGACCTGAAGCTCTTCGTCATCTTTATTTCATGTAGTTTGAGCATTTGATATAGAAATGTCGATGCATTTGACTCTCCAGGACGGCCCCACACCACACCCCATTTTGCATAATATAGGTACTGTCCTCTATATTACCTTCCTAAAATCCAAAAGTTCTAGATTCTGAACACATCTGGTCTCCAGGTTTCTGGACAGATCCCATCTACCTCCAGGGACAGCTGAGAATGAGTGCTGGGCAGGCTGCCTGGTGGTGGCCGCAGCGTGGGACACTCAGGTGTAAGCAGAGGAAGAGGCTCCAGGGAAAGGCTGCCGTTCTTTGCCTGCGCACACCTGGGCGGCAGCGGAGCTGGGGTGTAGATAACAACGAGGGAGAGAAAGCTCTTAGGAAAGCCATCCTCCCGGATGAAATGATAATTCGCTTGAGATAGTGTTAATAATTAAAACATTTTTGATAGCATTTTAAAAAACAGATCCATTCGATTAGGCCCACTCGCAAAGCTACTCCCACATAGAAATCTGGGGTATGACTTTGTGGTCCCTTGACTCACCTTTCTCATCTCCAAAAGGCTGGTCCCCAGTCCTCGGGAGGGCCAGTGAGGAGGAAGGCTGAGGTGGGAGGGAGGAGCTGGGAGGATGACCATGAATAGATTCCGCCTTCCCCATTTTTCTCATCCGGTGTCCCAACAACTGTAGCAGCAGCGCTGCAGCGGCCACGGAAGTGTTGGTGTCACCAGGATCTGGTGTCAGGTAAGAGAAGGGGCGTCGCAACAGAGGGACAGATTCAGGGGGCTGGGTTGGTGCTGAGCTTCAGAGTGGTCTGATGAGAAGTAAATAAATAAATACCCACAGAGGTCTCATAACAGGAGGAAACATAATAACGTCTTGGACATTTTTTAAAAAATATGGATTCAGGCCAGGCATGGTAGCTCACACCTGCAATCCCAGCACTTTGGGAGGCTGAGGCAAGAGGATCACTCAAGCCTTGGTATTCCGGACTAGCCTGGGCAACACAGTGAGACTCCATCTCTATGAAAAATAAAAAAAATTAACTGGCCATCAGGGCACGTACGTGTAGTCCCAGCTACTTGGGAGGCTGAGGGGACAGGATCGGCTGAGCCCAGGAGTTTGAGGTTGCAGTGAGCTATGATTGTGCCACTACACTTCAGTCTGGGTGACAGAGCTAGATCCTGTTTCTTAAAAAAAAAATTGAGCTTCATTCTAAAAGGAAATGTCTTGTATGCAGTTTATATAGAAAACCCTGAGTGACTTGTATCTTTAACAATGGTTTGCCATGGATACAAAGGTAATTTTTTAAATGATTATTTTTTGTTTTTAAAAGCGCTTAACAGAACAATAGGAGATTTTAAATGAGACTCTGGACCAGTGATTCTGAGAGGGCCACCATTTATAAGCACTCCCTACTGCAAAGGACGTGGGAGCAGGACATGCTAGAGTCTCCCACACAGGGCATGTGAAGAGAAGCTGATGGGGAGGACTTCGAGGTGGGGCAGAACAAGACTCTGGGTGGGAAACCTGGCATTCTCAGGGAACAGGACCCTGGGAGGAGTCTCCATAGCCGCCGTCTGTCTGCCCCCATCAAAGGAGGAGTGCTACCCAGTAGGGTGGGCTGGGGTGGGAAGCAGTGAGCTCCTCGTCACTGCAGGTGTTTAAGAGGCTGGCAGCTCCTCGTCAGATGCTGCAAAAGGGATCCCTGCATCAGATGGGGGATTAAAATAGACAAGTTATTACCATTAGTAAAGGAAAGAGAGTGTTTCTGAATCCCAGGGTGGAAGTGAGCAGCAAATTAGTATTGTCTTTTGGAGCCCCTGATCTGCACCCCCCCAATCTCGGACGGCGTACATGGTGGCGAAGCATGGCGTCTCTCAGGCTGTTGGGGAGGAGGCTTTGAGGACACCTGTGCTGATGTTCTCACCCAGGGTACCTGGAGTGACAACAAATATTTAGCTAACTGCAGTGGGCTAGAGAAATACTCAGCAAGATCTCTTAGGAGTATTTTAGCCCAGAAAGGCAAGCTGAGTTCACGTTTGACAGAAAGCAGACTTTCTAAAGGTTGGCTGCTTTTCCCCACGCAAGCAGGACCCTACACCCCACTGCATCCACTTTGCCTGGCTGCTTCTGGTTTGCAGGTCATGGAATACAAAAGACTCTGGTGTGAGCACATATCTGAAACCAGGAGAATTCTGGGACTATCTAGATTATCTCCCACTTCCTGCCTCCATGCCTAACTCTGTCCAGTGGCACTTTCTGCTAAGACAGAAATGTTCTGTGCTGCCCAATGTGATCGCCATGAGCCACATGTGGCTATTAAGCACTTGCAGTGTGACTAGCGTGAATGCAGAAATGAATTTTTAGCTAAATTTAATTTTCATGGATTTAAATTTAAATAGCCACCTGTCTGTCGTTCACAGCTACAATAGTGGGCACTGCAGCGCCAGGCCATTCATTCTTTGACAGCAGGAATTGTATCTTTAAAAAACTTCGTATCTCCAGTTCCTTGTATGATTAGACAAGTAGATATTTGTTAAGTAAACAGTAAATGAAGATGATGTTCTGGGAGGTTTCTGGAGAGAGCATGGTTGAAATCTCAAGGGGAAATAACTGTATTTAGTAGATTAATGAAGACGTCAAATCATTGAGATTGTTGACTGGTTTATCTGCAGTTTTGTTCTTCTCAATGTCCTGGGGAATTCCTGCCATTTTAACCATGATTTGATGTGTTTTGTCAAATGTCACAAATGTGTAACCACCATCAAGATATCGAACATTTTCATTGCCATAAAGTGTTCTCTTGTGCTCAGGGTTGGTGTCACCGGTGTGTGTGATGTGTGCAGTCACACAAGGACTTGTGCTCAGAAGGTCCCCGTGCTTGGTTTAATTGTCTGCTGCTGCTGCCTTGAAATTCTTAGTAATTTTTTAATAAGGGGTCATGCATTTTTTTTTTTTTTTAAAGAAACAGGGTCTCACTTTTCACCCAGGCCAGAGTGCAGTGGTGTGATCATAGCTCACTGCAGCCTCGAACTCCTGGCTCAAGTGATCCTCCCACCTCTACCTCCTGAGCAGCTGGGACTATAGGCATGAGCCACCATGGACAGCTTATTTTCATTTTGCTCTGAACCCTGCAAATTATGTAGCTGGTACTGCTTGTATCCCTTTGCAGTTGATTCCCTCCCACCACTCCAGCCTCCAGGTAAGCAAGGATCTGCTTTTGTCACCGTAGGTTCAATTTGGCTTTTTCAGAGTTGCATGTGAATGAAATCGTAAAGTATATACTCCTTCGTGTCTGGTTTCTTTTACTCATAACATTGCTCTTGAGATTCATTCAATTTTTTTGTGGTTAGCAATTGTTCCTTTTTTATTGTTGAATATTATTCTATTCTGTGGATATACTACAATGAGTTTATCCATTCGTTGATAGACATTTGGGTTGTATTTGTCTATTATAAATAAAGCTGTTATATGCTTTTGTTTACAAGTCTTCATGTGGGCAATGTTTTCATTTCTCTTGGGCAAATACCTGGGGATGGAATTGCTGATTATAGAATAAGTATATTTTTAACTTTTCAGAAGCTGCCGAAATATTTTCCAAAGTGTTTGTACTACTTAACATTACTACCAGCAATGTATGAGAGTTCCAGTCAGCACTTTGTATTGTCAGTCTTAAATTTTAGCCATTCTAATGGGTAGGTTGTATAACTTGTTACGGTTTTACTTTGTGTTTCCCTGTGACTAAAGATGTTAAGCATCATGTTATGTGCTTTTCACCATTTGCATATATTCTTTTGTGGCATCTGTCCAAATCTTTTGCCCTTATTTGTCTATTTTCTTATTATTGAATTCTTTATATGTTCTGGATACGAATCCTGTGTTAGATTTTGTGTGTGTGTGTATTAATCAGATATATTTGCTTCCATTCTGTGGCTTGCCTTGTCATTTTCTTAATGTTGTTTTTCAAAAATAGAATTATTTTTAACTTTGATGAAGTTCAATTTAATAATTTTATCTTTTATGGTTTGTGCTTTTGGTGTACTAAGAATTTTTGCCTGTCCCAAGATTACAAAAATGTGCTCTTAATTTTTCTTTTAGAAGTTTTAATAGTTTGTTCTTTATCCTTAGGTCTGTGATCTATTTTGAGCCAATTTTTATGTATGACATGAGATGAGTAAAGGTTCATTTCTTCAAATACATATATTCAATTGTTCCAGCATTTTTTTTTAAAGTTCCCTTCCCCCATGGAATTATCTTTGCGCTTTTGTCAAAAAACAATTGATCACATATGTGTGGGTACATTTCTGGGCTGTTTTATTTCATTGAATTATATATCTATCTTTATGCTAATACCACTTTGTCTTTATAACTATAGAATTATAGTAAGTCTTGAAATCAGATAGAACAAGTACCCCAAATTTGTTGTTTATAAATATGGTTTTAGCTATTCTAGGTCCTTTGCAATTTCATATAAATTTAAGAATCAACTTGTCAAGATTGTATTAAATTTATAGATCAGTTTGGGGAGAACTGATTTCTTAACAGTATCGACGCTTCTAATTCATGTGCTGTCTCTCCATTTATTTAGATCTTTTTTCATTTTTCTCATTAATGTTTTGTACTTTTCAAGGCACAAGTATCGCACAGTTTTCTGTTAATTTATTCCTAAATATATATTGCTTTTTTGATCTTATTGTGAATGGTATCATAAAATTTATTTTCCATTGTTCATTGCTAGTATATAGAAATACATTTGATTTTTTATATTGATCTAGTATTTTGTGATCTAGAACTTACTATTTCTAGTAGCATTGTTGTAGACTCATTAAGATTTTCTATGTATGCAACCATGTTTTCTTAGAAGAAAGACAGTTTTACTTCTTGCTTTCAAATCTGCATGCCTTTTGTTTCTTTTGTTTGCCTCTTTCATGGGCTAGAACCTCCTGTGCAATGTTGAATAGAAATAGTGAGAGCAGACATTCTTGCTTCACTAATGATCTTACGGAGAAAGCGTTCCATTTTTTGCCATTAAGTATAAAGCTAGCTGTAAATTTGTCATAGATGCCATTTATCAGTTGAGAAAATTCCCCTCTGTTCCTAGTTTGTTGAGAGTTTTTACCATTGAAAAGATGTAGGGAATTTTGTCAATATGTTTTTGTTTGCTTTTTTTGTTTGTTTGTTTTTCATCTTTGAGATGATCATGTAGTTGCTATCTTTTATTCTTTTAATATGGTAAATTGTGTTGACTGGTTTTTAAAATGTTGAATCAACTTTGCATTTCTGGGATAAACTCTGTTCATAATATGTTATTCCTTTTAGAACTTGATGGACTCTGCTAATGTTTTGTTAGATATTTTTGTGCCTGTATTCATGAGGGATATTAATCTCTAGTTTTATTTTCTTATAATATCTTTGCCTGGTTTTGTAAAAGGATAATGTCATCCTCATTAAAGAAAAATGGGAAATGTTACCTCCTCTGTTTTATGAAAGGATTTATGTAGAATTGGTACTATTTCTTTCTGAAATGTTTTAAAGAATTCATCAGTGATGTCATGTAGGCCTGGAGTTTTCTTTATGGAAAGAACTTCATTTACAAATTTGATTTCTTGGCCAGGCGTGGTGGCTGACGCCTGTAATCCTAGCACTCTGGGAGGATGAGGTGGGAGGATCCCTTGAGCTCAGGAATTCGAGACCAGCCTGAGCAAGAGCGAGACCCCGTCTCTACTAAAAATAGAAAAATTAGTGGAGTATGATGGTGTGCACCTGCAGTCCCAGCTACTTGGGAGGCTGAGGCAGGAGAACCGCTTGAGCTCAGGAGTTTGAGACTGCAGTGAGCTAGTCTGACACCATGGCACTCTACTCAGGATTCTGTCTCAAAAAAAAACCCAAAAAAACCAAAACCGAAACCAAACAAACAAACCAAAACCAAATTCACTTTCTTTGATAAGTATTTTTTAACTTCTTTCTCAGTTTTGGTAAATTGTATTTTTCAAATAAGTTGTCTATTTTATCTAAGTTGTCAAATTTATTAAAGGCATAAAATTGCTCATAATATTCCCTTTTATCCTTTTAATATCTGTAGGATCTGTAGGGATGTGCTCCCTTTCATTCTTGATATTAGTCATTTGTGTCTTCTCTCTTTTCTTCTTAATCAATCTAGGTAATAGTTTCTCAAATTTATTGTTCCTTTCAAAAAACCTAGAGTTTAAAAAATTAATATTCTTATTGTTTTTGTCCATTTTCATTGCTTTTCGCTCTGATCTTTATTATTTCCTCTCTTCTACTTTGGGTTTAATTTGATCTTTATTTTTCTTAAGGCGGAAGCTTAGATACTTGATTTTAGAGATTTCTTCTTTTCTAATATAAACATTTAAAGCTATTAATTTTTCTGTAAAGCTCTAGTTGTCTTGCACAAATTTTGACATTTTCATCTACTTCGAAATGTTTTCTTCATGTTTTTTTCTTTGACTTATAGGTAATTGAGAAAGTTGTTCTTTACTTTGCAAATATTTGGGGATTTTGTTATTGATTTCTAATTTAACTATGAGTGAGCAGAGAACATGTAATTCAATCTTTCTGTATTTGTTGAGACTTGTCTTGTGGCCCAGAATAGGGTCCATCTTGGTGGCTGTTCCATGTGCACTTGAGAAAAATCTGTATTCTGCTGTTTTCGGGTGGAGTGTTCTGTAAATGTTAATAAGATCAGATTGGTTGATAGTATTGTTCAATTCTTCTATATACTAGCTGGTTTTCTGTCTACTCATTCTATAAATTAATAAGAGAGAAATATTGAAACATCTCAATAAAATTGTGGATAAATATTTTTCTCTTTTCAATTTTGTTATTTTTTGTTCCATGTATTTTGAAGTTTTATTGTTAGGTACATAAACATCTAGGATTGTTATGTTTTTCTGGCAAATTGACCCTTTCATTATTATGATTTGTCCCCTTATATTTTGATAATGTTCTTTGATCTAAAGTCTACTTCATATAAAATTAATATAGCTATCTTAGCTTTCTTATAATTAGTGCTCACATGATATATCTTTTTCTATAAAAGATCTTTTTACCTTTAACTTTCCTGTGTCATTATATCAAAGTGAGGTTCTTATAGTTGCCCTATAGTTGGGTGTTTTTAAAAAGTCTAGTTGACATCTATTTTATCTCCATTTGTGGTTTTTAGCTCTATGTCTTTGTTTTATTTTTTAGTGGTTACAATAGGATTACAATGTACATCTTTAATTTATCACAGTCTACATTTAAATAATATAATATCACTTCAGGTATAATATAGAACCTTGCCACAGTATTCTTTAATTCCCCCATCATTTGTACTATTATTATACATTTTGATTCTGTTATAAATCCCACACATATTATTATTTTTTCTTTGAACACTCAGTTATGTTTTAAATATATATATATATTTTTTTTTTGAAACAGAGTCTCACTCTCTTGCCTGGAGCGAGTGCCATGGCGTCAGCCTAGCTCACAGCAACCTCAAACTCCTGGACTCAAGCAATCCTACTGTCTCAGCCTCCCAAGTAGCTGGGACTA
>CAUYSK010053845.1:0-15682 GCA_963575035.1 Avahi laniger | reverse complement strand
CAGCCTCCCAAGTAGCTGGGACTACAGGCATGAGCCACCATGCCCGGCTAATTTTTTTTTTTCTAGATATATTTTTAGCTGTCCAATTAATTTCTTTCTATTTTTTGGTAGAGATGGGGTCTCGCTCTTGCTCAGGCTGGGAGATCTTGTCTTTACCAAAAATAGAAAAATTAGGTGGGCGTGTGGCACACACCTGTAGTCCCAGATACTTGGGAGGCTGAAGCAGGAGGACCGCTTGAGTCCAGGAGTTTGAGGTTGCAGTGAGCTATGATGACACCACTGCACTCTAACCTGGTCAACAAAGAGAGACATTGTCTCAAAAAATAATAATAATAATAATAATAATAATAAATTTTAAAAAATAAGAAACAAAAAAAAATACTAGGGGAAATTTTTTTATTTTTCTAGACTAAAATAAATTACTACCAATGAATCCTCACTAGAAGAATTTCTAAAGAATGTACTTCAAGAATACGGAGGGCCAGGCATAGTGGCTCACACCTGTGATCCCAGCACTCTGGCAGACTGAAGCAGTAGGATTGCTTGAGGCCAGGAGTTTGAGACCAGCCTAGACAACATAGCAAGACCCCATCTCTAAAAAAAATATATATAAAAGAAAAAGAAGAATGATTCTCAAAGGATGCGCTGAAATTCAAGATGCAATAGTAACCAATAAAACAGTAGGCATTAAGTTAGCTGAAAAAACACATAACAATGTCTTTTATAAAAAAATATAAAAATCCAAACTACTGGAAAACAACATTAAAGTCAGGAATGGGGGTGACTAGAGTTAATTACTCCAAAATTCTTGTACTGCTCAGGACAAGGCAAAGATACTGATTAACTCTGTCAAGCTAACATGCAAATTAAAATTTCAAAGGTAAGCAGCAAAAAAAAAAAAAAACAAGTATACAAATTCCAAACAAGTATGAAAAAAAGTTCAAGAGAAAAAAATTATCCAAAGAAATGCAAAAAGTAGACAAAAACAAAAAAAAGAACTGAAATATGTAAGATAAGGACTACAACAAAAAGATGACAGATTAAACACAACCACCTGAATTCTCTTTCAAATTCCCTCTAAATTCTAATGAAAGGATTTAAAAAATTTTTAAAGTAATAATAGTAAAGATCACAAAAAACAAAAGTAAAGAAAACAAGCAACAAGATTTCAGGAAGCTAGAAAAGCAGATGGACTGATGCTAACTGACAGCACATCCAAGAAAGTTAACTCTTATGTTGGTAATAGGAAAAAGCAAAGAGCCAAGACAGTTTACACTGCAGCATCCTCACTCAAGAGGAAGTAGGGAGTAAAGGTGGAACACATAAGCAGGACTGATTGAAAGCTGTTTAATAAGCATTTTGATCCCTAAATCCTCTATTTCACAACAGAAGGCTGAGGTTTTTTTCCTTCTAGAAAGGGTAAAACAGAGCATCTCTGGAATAGGGGATAGTAGGCACAACTGAAGGCTGGAGAACAATATCAAAAGCAGGAGAATTAGCTGGGTGTGGTGGTGCACACCTGTAGTTCGAGCTACGTGGGAGACTGAGGAGTGAAGACAGATGAAGCCCAGGAGTTCAAGGCTGCAGTGAGCTATGATCATATCACTATACTTCATTCAGCCTGGACAACCAAGCAAGATCCTGTTTCTAAAAAAAATAAAGAAAGAAAATAAAGAAAAAAAGAAAAAGAATTGACTACAAAAATTAATGGAATACCAATTAAAGAACAGTAAGCCCCAGCTCTGCCATTAGCTATAAATATTAGAAACAAAACATTTAATTCACAGGCAATGTGAATGTCTTCCTAAAAACTGAGAGACTCTACATAATACAATTAATAATAACCTAGAAAACTGACAAGTATCACAGACAAAGTAAGAAGCAGTAAACCTTTTAAGTGAAAAAGGTAAAAATTTTTATCTCAAAAGCCAACTATTTTTGGGTTACTATTCAAATTGTGAACATAAAACACATTCATAACAGGGCAAGAAAAACAGGTTTGACACCACCGGAATTCAAGTGGAGATAAAAGAGAAAGAACATATAGGACAGGAGGTGGCTCACTCCTTCAGGGAGGCTGATGCAGGAGGATTGCTGGAGCTCAAGAGTTCGAGACCAGCTTGAGCAAGAGGGAGACCTCGTCTCTACCAAAAAGGAAAAAAAAAAAAAAAAAAAAAAACCCAGCACGTTTGTAGTCCTAGCTACAGACCGGGGAGGCTGAGGCAGAAGGATCACTTAGAGCCCAGGAATTGGAGTTGGAGGTCGCAGTGAGTGATCCAGGGCAACAGAGTGAGACTCTGCCACAACTAAAAAAAACAGGGAAACTTGAGCACCCCTCTTAACAACCTCCCACCCCTTTTAAAAAATTTTTTAAAAAGGCCGGACGTGGTGGCTCACGCCTATAATCCTAGCACTCTGGGAGGCCAAAGCAGGAGGATTGCTTGAGGTTAGGTGTTTGAGACCCCGTCTCTACTAAAAACAGAAGAAATTAGCCGGGCAACTAAAAAAAAAAAAAAAAATAGAAACAAAAAAATTAGCTGGGCATGGTGGCGAGGACCAGTAGCCCCAGCTACTCGGGAGGCTGAGGCAGGAGGATCACTTGAGCCCAGGAGTTTGAGGTTGCTGTGAGCTAGGCTGACACCATGGCACTTCCAGCCTGGGCAACAGAGCAAGACTCTGTCTCAAAAAACAAAAACAACAACAACAAAAACATATAAAAAGATTTGAACTCTTGGTCAGTTAGAAGTTTAGAAGCTGTGGTAGCCAGCCTCCAAGATGGCCCCAATAATCGTCACTTCTTGCTATTCAAACACTTAGGTAATACCCTCCTCCACAGTGAAATGAGGCCGGCCTGTACAACCAACGGAATATGGTAGAAGGAACAGTATACTAATTCCAAATCTAGGCCATAAAATTCATTACAATTTTTCCCTTGATCTCTGGGAATGCCTGCTCTGGGGAAAGCTAGCCACCACACAATGAAGACACTCAAGCAGTCCTATGGAGAGGTCCAAGTGAAGAGGAACTGAAGCCTCGCGTCAATTTGCCAGTCATAAGTGAGCCAACTTGGAAGCAGATCCTTCAGTTCCAGTCAAGACTACAGATGAAAGCAGCCCTGACTGACATCTGACTGCAATTATAAGAGAGACCCTCAGGCAGAACTGCTCTATCAATCTGCTTCCAAATTCCTAAACCAAAGAAGCTGTGGGAGATAATAAATGATTGTTATTATAAGCCACTAAAGTTTCAAATAATTTATTGCACAACAATAGAAAACTATATAGTATAGTTGCCAAAAAATGTTTAACTTGAATCTAATAATAAGGAAATAATTATATTCAAAATGTGTGACATTTTGCAAGTCAACTAGCCTAGATGGTTCAAAAAAGTTAACATTATAAGAAACAAAACAGGTAAGAACTATTATAAAGTAAGAGAGAGACTAAAGAGAAATAACAACTAAATGTTATGTGTGAACCTTGATTGGTTCCTAGATCTGGGGACAAAACCATAGATTTTTAAAGATAACTGGGAAAATCTGAATGTGAATATTAGCTGATATTATGAAATTATGGTTGGTTTTAAGTAATAATACATACCATGGTTATATACGAAAATATCCTTTTTCTTGGAAGAAGCAATGCAAAAATGTTTAGGGGTAAAATATGATAGCTACAACTTACTTTCTAAGGGTTGAGCAACAATTTTTTCTTTTTTTTTTTTTTAGTAGAGCAAAATTATAAGTACATCTCTCTACCTAGAAAGAGAAAGTGAATGTAGCACAATGCTGTTAACTGGTAAATCCAGACAAAATGTTTATAGGTATTCACTATATTTCCAATTTTTCTTCCAATTTTTGCATAGATTTTTTTTTCTTTTTAAATAAAAGGCTGGTTAAGAAAAATATAGAGTACCCTGCCACAATGAGATATCATGAAACTCCTACTAGAATGCTTAACGAAAGAAAATACTGACAATACCAAGGGCTGGCTAGGATGCAGAGCATCGTCATATACTGCTGGCTGGAATGCAAAATGATACAGCCACTCTGGAAAACATTTTGCCTATTTTTTTACAAAGTTCAACACACTTACCGTATGTCCCAGCAATCTCATTCCTGGGTATTTTCCTTAGAGCAGAGGTTCTCAATCAGAGGCCATTTTGCCCGCTGGGACATTTGGCCATATCCAGAGACATATCTGTTACAACTGGGAGCTGGAGGAGCGCTATGGGTATCTACCAGGTAGAAGCCAGGGATGCTGTCAAACATCCTAAAATGCACAGGACAACTCCCAACAACAAAAAATTACGCAGTCCAAAATGTTAACAGTGTCAAGATTGAGAAAAGTTACCTAGATACATAAAAATGTATATCCATATAAAATCTGGAATCCACAGTACTGTTTATAGCAGTTCTATTCATAATCACCAAAAAAGTGAAATCACCCAATGTCTCTTAACAGGTAAATAGACGGATTGTGGTACATCTATACATTGGCATACATACTACTCAGCAATAAAAAGAAACAAACTACTGACACATGCAACAGCTTGGATGGGAATCTCAAAGGTATCAATCATTCTGAGTAAAAAACCAGTCCAGTCTCAAAAGGTTACATATGTATTATTCCATTCATGTCTCAGAAGGACAACATCCACAGGGATGCAGAACAAATCAGTGGTTGCCAGGGGTTAAGAGGGGAGGGTGGGTATGACTACAAAAAGACAGCACAAGGGAGGCTTTGTGTGACAGAACTGTACTGTATCCTGATTGTGGTGTTGGTTACAAGAATCTGTGTGTTAAAAGTTATACAACTGTACACCCAAAAATGGGTCAATTTTCCTGTACGATGATTTTTTAAATTCACATTTAAAATATTTAAAAAGGCCCCATACCCTAGGAACTGGGTTGACTAGTAACCCCCACAAAACTCATGTTTACCCAGAACCTCAGAATGTGACCTTAATTGTCCCTATAAGGGTTTTTCAGATGTAATCAGGTTAAGATGAAGTCCTTAGGTTGGGCCCTAATCCAAGGACTGGTGACCCTATAAGAAGAAAATTTGGACACAGAGACATACACAGAATAAAGATGATGTGATGACACACAGGAAGAAGGCATGTGAAGGCAGAGATTGAAGAGATGCACACACAAGCCAAGTAACCTCAATGATTGCTAGCAACCACCAGAAGCTAGGAGACAGGCATGGAGCAGATTCTCTCTGAAAAGTTCCAACCCTGCCAACAAGGTTATTTCAAACTTCTAGACTCCTAAGCCATGAGAAAATACATAAATTCACATTGTTTTAAATGACCTAATTTGTGATAATTTGTTACAGCAGTCCTAGAAAACTAACATATCCTATAATTTTATTTAGATGACATTCTGGAAAAGGCAAAACTATTGGGATAGAAAACACATCAGTGCTTCCTACGCAGTGAGGGCAGGGCAAAAGAAATGATACAAAGGAGCACAAGTAAAAGACGCACGTGTTTGTCGAAATTCAAAGAACTGTGTACATGTAGAAACTCACACTGGAGAGAAACTAAATATAAAATGTGGGAATGATTTCAGCAAGTGCACAGACATTAAGGGACATCTGAAAACAGACACTAGAGAGAAAAAACTATGAAGACAGGAATTTGGGAGAGCCTCAGGCACAGTTATGTACATATTGAATATAATAAAATACTGGAAGAGGAAATAAAGTACATTAAAAGAATTCAGCCACGCCTAATAGTGCATGCCTATAATCTCAGTTACTTGGGAGGCTGAGGTACAATAATCATTTGAGCCCAGGAGTTGAGACCAGCCTAGGCAACATAGTGAGACTCCATCTCGTTTAAATAAATAAATAAAATTTTAAAATTTTAAAAATGTAAAGAACTGTGTATTTAAAAAGCGTAAATTTTCCTAAGTGTAAAGTACATCTCAATAAACCTGATTCTAAAAAAGAAAGAGTATTTCCAATGTAAATGACCAAAAAAAAGCTGCTAATCTAGTTTCTACAATAAAAAGAGAAAAAAACAGCATTAGATCGCCTATGTATCTTCGGGAGACCTAAGACTCAATCTTCCTCTCCAGCACCTCCCTTCCACCTCCTTATCGCGATGCCAGATTAACCTATATTTTCCAACGTCCCTTCCATTTTATAATGTATTTTTCTTTCACCTCCCCTATCTCCTCCTTCTTGACACTCAATTTGTAAACTCAATTTCAACTATGCCTCCATCTCAAAGCTTTAAAATTAATAAGATACAGAGATGGATGTCTCTTCATGAATTTCCTATGAGGGGGGAAAAAACTTTTTACATATGATTTTTTAAAAAGCCTTCACAATCAAGTACAGTGGTATGTAGTCTACAGCTTCACTTAGTACTATGAACCATTGTGACTAGAACCAATGAAGAATATCAGTCTGAATCTAAATCTAATATAATATTAAAATAATTTATTACTGATTAGTCTATCAGTTACAAAGAAACTTAAAATAGGATCAATTATTAACACTTTATCATTTATTTTGAGTAATGTTTTCTATCACACTAGAAAAATCTGTCAGAATGCTTAATGTAAAAGAAGATGCTAAAACATTGCCAGAAGTGAAAACTAACCTTAACATCTTCTTGAAAGGCAATGGAAAGAAAAGTGTGGAAAAAGACAGACACACTTCATAAAATTATTTCAGTAATATCTTGTCCCATAAGCAACATTTATAACCTCATTTTAAAATATGTATTCTATTTATAGACAAACTATTAGGCAGGTTATTATGAAATTTGCTTGATTTATTTTCAGAAATAATATATCCAACATAATCAGTTATTTTTACAGCCCCATCTATTTTGACTTAGAAAACCTTTAAATAATGTAACATATGCCTATATTTTCTTTTTGGTTGTTTGCTTTTTTTAAATTCAGACAGGGTCTCGCTGTGTTGCTCACACTGGTCTCAAACTCCTGGGCTCAAATGATCCTCCTGCCTGAGCCTCCCAAGTAGCTGGGATCACAGACACGTGCCACTGCACCCAGCATAGGCCTATGTTTTTTTAAAAGAAGCCACCAAAACGACACTTCAGAAAACACACAAAACCAATAATGAGAAAAACCACCTGTAACAGAAAGTACAGAGTTCAAAGAGCTAAAGTACACAGTGGTATTCAGAGAACTAAAATTTAATGAAGTCAGACTCTCAAACAACCTTACTAAAATAAAATACAGAAGCACACATGGAAACTAGAAATACATATTGAGTAGCCTCCCTTGAAGAGGTCATTCTGCCATGTTCCCAAACCACAAGCGAAAAACTAGATCCTATTTCTTAGAAGCACAGCAGCAGAGTCTAGCTAGAAGGAACAATTATCCAGTAATAATTCCAAAGAAGCTGACCTTGATGTATGGGCTGCTAAAGGTAATGGCAGGGAGGATAAGTTCTTCAGGTTGGGATAGAGGACAAATATCCATTTTCATAATTTAATTTCTCAGCAAAAGAAGTGAGAATAAACTCAATCTATTCATGATGGGAAAAGATTGCTTTCTTCTTTACTGGAGAATGGGTACCTGAACAGGGAGGTAGGATGTGAACCATCATCTCTCCCTTGCAACAGGACACTTTGGCTCTGAATATCACACCTTGATCTAAAACGTTGAAAGCTCCTTTCCCATTGTCCAACCAAATATATCATCATGGATTAAAGCACATGCATAAAAAGACAATTATCTTAAAGAGAAAAACAGGAAGCTACAACATTTAAGGTTCAACAGCATGAAACAGAATTCAAGGAAACTGGCACCAGAATCTAACTTTTAACATTCATTTGCTGGGTTGAACTTTGTACTCAGTACTCCAGAAGGCAATATCTTCCCCACTCTCCCAAACAGGATTCTGACGAACATTTCAATGTTAACTACTATTATAAGTTGTTTCTGGCTTTAACTGACTATTTACTGCTAGAGTTTAAAGGATTTGACATGCCACAATAAATGTAACTATTGTTGTCCTACTATACATTGCTCTGTTAACATGACCTCTGCACAAGGATGACATGCAAATTCATGAAGTACTCCATAAAAATGAATAAACATTGCTCTCTTGCAAACAATGCTTATATGAAATTACACAACTTAATTATACATAAAGTTGAATTTCCTGGCTCCTAAAAAATTCTTTTTTTTTTTCTTTTGGTGCCTAAACAGAGACATGAGCAGAAATTCTTGCTTCTGACCATCTCTTAATACACATATATTCTCAAAATAAGACCCTACTCTCCACCTCCTTCCAGCAAAGCTTTCTCAGATCATTTCTAAACATTATTCAATAATTATCAAGAAACTTGAAGTCAATGCTGAGTTACTGAGTAATTCACTTTTCTTAAGAGGAGCCAAAAAGCATTATTATTTGGATCATATTAAAAACCCAGAAGAAAACAACACAGAGATAGTAATTTATACCCAAGAGCTCTAAATACTGAGAGAGGGAGAGGAACCAAATTACCACCTATTCATTAAGAAACAAATAGGATCATAAAAACAAAGCCAATTCTACGTTTCAAGTGAGGTCTGCAGATTTTCACCTTACTATCCTATCCCAAGATTACTCCCTCTACTTCGACTGAATCCAAAAGGAACAGAATAAAAATATTTTGTCAAAGGCAAAATACCACATACATCTTATTTGTTCTCACAGGTAAATAAATGGAAATCTAATAAAGTTAAATGGGGAGGCCACAGAGGACTAAATAAATAAATAAGTAAATAAATAAGGTTAAATGGATTGCCCAATTAGGCAAGGATTTTAGATATGACACCAAAAGTACCATTCGCAAAAGAAAAAAACTGAGAAACTGAGTCTTATCAGAATTAGAAGCTTCTCTTCAAAAGATACCATTAAGAAAATGGAAAGACAAGCAGAAGGCTGCGAGATAATATCTGCAAAACACATATCTGATAAAGCACTTGTACCAAGAATTTACAAATAACTCTTACAATTCAATAATATTAAGACAGACAACCCAATCAAAGCGGATTACCCAAGGTCAGAACAGAAGATGTGGCCAAAAATTGAGATGTCTAGCCTTATTCAATGTTAATTTCATGATTTAAAACCATGTTTCCATATAGGATCCAAAAAAGATAACAGGGAAACAAACAAAAAATACTTATGTCATTGCTGTACTTGAACCTATTTAGTTCTTTCCAAAATTACTAAAATGTATATTGAGACTAGCCTCACTCCCAATCCCCACGGCCTGACAAGGAAAACAACAAAAAACTCTGACAAATAGCACAAACAAGATATTCCAAACCGTCACGCAATAAAATTAAGGAGTAAATTATTGAAATTATTAAAACAGTACTTTTTTTCCCCTTTCAGACTTACAAAGGGTAAAACCCTTCTTTAAATATCTCAGGCCTTTGGGAATGACAGTAAGAGGGCTTTGGGAGTTAAAAAGAAAACAAACAAACAAATCCCTCAACCTTGTACTTTTTTAGGCAAATCGTAAAGCAAGTCCTCTAAAAGAAGAATCAAATTTCTTTTAATAAAATTATATATTTTCCTTCTCTAAAATGAAATTTAAATGACACAGGAACTTATTTGCCTAAAAGCTTATAAAAGTTTATAAAAGTTTACTTTGGTAGGTAAGTGGATAAAGGGAAGAACAGAGAAATCCAAAATTAGAGAAAAACATAATGGAAGTCCTGTCCCTTGATCAACCTTCACCTTTCCAGAAAGCACTACTTTTACCATTTTATCATCAAACATTTACTGAGGGACTATACATGGGAGAGAATGGTTCTACCTGCTTTGTTAACAACAGGAAAGGAGGAGGAAGAAGAGCAGTAGACCCAGAAGCAGAAAAGATATAGGCAGCAGTCTACAAAATTATTACGACACCAAAAAACAATCCAATTGAAAAAATGCGCAAAGGACTTAAATAGACATTTATGCAAGGAAGATATACAAATGGACGATAAATACATGAAAAGATGCTTAACATTACTATCTTTAGAGAAGTGTAAATCAAAACCATGAGATACCATTTCACACTTATTAGGATGGCTATTAAAAAAAACAACAGAAAATAAACGTTGGCATGAATGTGGAAAATTGAAACCCTTGTGCACTGTTGGTGGGAATGTAAAATGGTACAGCCCCTATGGAAAACAGTATGGTGATTCCTCAAAAAATTAAAAATATAACTACCATATGATTCAACAATTCCGTTTCTGAGTATTATACAAAAGAAATGAAAGCAGGGTCTCAAGGAGATGTTTGTACACCAAAATTCACAGCAGAATTATTCACAATAGCCAAAAAGTAGAAATAACCCAAATGTCCATCAACTGATGGATAAAAAAAATGTGGTATATACAGCCATAAAACAGAAGGAAATTCTGACACATGAAATTTGAAGACATTATGCTAAATTAAATAAACCAGACACAAAAAGACAAATATTTTATGATTCCACTTATATGAGGTACCTAGAATGGTAGAATTCATAGAGACAGAAAACAGAATAGTGGTCACCAGAGACTTAGAGGAGGGGAAATGCAGAGTTATTGTTTAATGGATACACAGTTTCAGTGTGGGTTGATAAAAAAGTTCTGGAGATGGATAGTGGTAATGGTCACACAACAAGGTGAATGTACCTAATGCTATTGAAGACTTGAAAATGGTTAAAATGGTAAATTTTGTGTTATGTGTATTTTACCACAATAAAAAAAATAATTAGGACATATATCTTCCTAATTTTCTTTGTCCCTTACAGATGAATACATCAATTTATACAGTAAAATCAGCTAATGGAACAAACTGAAAACATTTCATCTCAATTCCTACCTGAAACTCCAGCAAAATGAAATAAAGGAATAAAAAAGTATAAACCCCCAAGGGCAAAAGCAAAGAGAGAAGAGATGATAGCAGATAAATGTCAGCAACACTGCAAAAAATCAAAAGCAGTAGCAGTAAGGTTCTGTACATCTCAATATATACAGAATATAGTTTTTAATTAAGACCCACAGTAAATCTTTCCTCTGAAAAATTCAAGAATAAAAAATAATCTAGGATTTCCCTTTGACTACTGACTTTCCGCAGAAGCAAATATAGCTAATTCCTCTCACATTTTTTTCCTTCCCATTTCCAAAGCAGAGCTATAATTAAATGAATCACCTGAAAATCCCTTTTCATTTTCAGAATAAATGAACTCCAAAAACTAGGTTAGACCACACTTCAAAAATAAAAGAAAAAAACCTTTCTTCATTAAATGAGATTTAGCGTTAGCTCATTTGATCCTATTGCTGCATCCCTATAACAGAGGCAACTTTGTGTACTTTTTAGAGGCTCAGTTCAGTATTCTTACACATCCATGAAAATGTTGTTATATCTCAGATATTCTTAATACTCAGACTATATTTAACACACCATTCAGCTTACTTGCTAAAAAGACTACAGTATTTTAAAAAACGACACTTTGCATTTTGGCCACGAATGAGGAATAACATCTTGTGTATGTCAAGAAAATTTTCATGAAAAAGTATAAACAGAACAAAAGGCCTGGTAAAAATAAAATCCTAAAAATCACTTTCTCAGGTTATACAAAATAAACACATTCTACCTTTCTACGATGTTTGTCAGTTTCTTTAAACATTCTGAATCATGAATTATTGTGTCATGTTTCTGCAGCAATAACATTTGAATTGGTAGACGAAAAAAAAATTCTGCGTCAAAATTCTACATCTTTTCCAAGAGCAAACCCTTTGTCCGTGTTTCTGAACCTTGGTGAATATAAAAATTTCATGTATAACTAAAGTCTAACAAACCTTATCAGAAGTTAACTGAGATCACCAAAAACCCAAAACAAGAAATATGATAACCAGTTGAACTGCTATGGTTTTTCCTTTTCTTTCTATTCTACTCGTGCAAGCTGGGAAATCATAAGAATATGTATGTGATCCACCATTAAGGAAGGTTCTGGGGCTGAGAAAACGATGAAGCAACATTCACAACATGAAAAGAGGGATAGCCTGTTCACATTATTGAAAGGTGGCCTTACTAATAACTATCTAATAAAAGAAAATAACTATCAAATAGAAAGGGAAATAAATTCATAACGCATAATTGTCCCTTTAAAGAAAAAATTTATAACATAACTACCCCCTTTGTTTGTGTTAATTAAACACCTGTGGCCTAACTCATTATCTCTTAGAGTTTGTTTTTTAGCCTTGAAGAGTCTTAAGTGGACAGTAGGGGTATGAACTCCTAGATCTAGCTCTCTCGGTTTTTGTCAAAAACACATTTTAAGGACTCAGATAAGCTGGCCTCACGGAGAAAAGAGAGAAAAATAAAGAACACCTATAACAACTTTACAGTTACTTCTGTTATCAGTACATTGAAGTAGAGGGGGGAAAAAAACCATTTTTACTCTTTAAAAATTCCAAACAGCTTTTCCTCAGTTGCTGGGCACTTCCTTCCTTCCTCCGTGTGTCTTGGCCAGCCCTTCCTTTTCTCTCTCTCTCTTTCTCTCAGGAAAATAAATAAATAAACTTTTTATCTTAATCTTTGTGTGAAAAAATCATTTTCTGTCCAAATACAAATTTCCCACCCTTTCGATTATCTTCACATAGCCCAGTTTGTACAAGGGTGAATAGGGAAAAAGCTTCCAAAATTGGCCCTCTATCTACTGCAAGCTTTTGTCCCTTATACAAGCTTTTGTCCCTTTCTTTTCATTCCCACTGCTACATCTGTAACCTGGTCTCCCTGTCTCCAACCCAGACATCAATATTGCCAAATAAATCTTCGTAAAAAACCATTTCATCCTATCAGCCAATAGGTTGCAAGGTTATCCAAAATAAGAGACTGGTCGGTGTCTTCTCTACTTTTCCAAACTTTCTATTACCAGGCCCACAAATCCTTTAAAACTCAACTCTACCACCTTAAGTCCATCCCTGTCTCTGCACCATTGCACATCCTGAATCCCAATATTTACTTTTCTCTTTCTCTCTGCATACCTCTAATTCAGCACTAGACTGCTTGGAGGTACTACTTAAACTGTTTTAAATCTTTATGTAAGGACTTTAATCCCAGAGGGCAGATATATGGCTTATGCTGCAGAGTCAAAGCCCAGATCAGAGCCTGCAAAGCGGCAAGCCACAAGACAAATTCTGCCCACAGTGGTGATTTGTTTGGCCCACAGTGTTTATACTATGAATTCATAAGTTGCCAACATTTAAAAATAAAATTTTCTTACAAAATCTTGATTTCCAGCTTCTCTTCAGAAAAAAAAATGTTCACATCACACTTGGTCTGTCCTAACCCCCCCAGATCAAAAATGAGCCAACGCTGAACTGTACACTTTAAAATGGTGAATTTTTCACAATTGCAAAGATGTGGAAACAACCCAAGTGCCCATCAATACATGAGTAGATTAATAAAATGTGGTACATGCATACCATGGAGTACTACTCAGCCATAAAAAAATATGATGAACTATTGTATTAACCTGGATGGAATAGGAGACCATTCTTTTTTTTTTTTTCTTTTTGAAACAGAGTCTCACTCTGCTGTCCAGGCTAGAGTGCCATGGCATCAGCCTAGCTCACAGCAACCTCAAACTCCTGGGCTTAAGCGATCCTCCTGCCTCAGCCTCCCGAGTAGCTGGGACTACAGGCATGTGCCACCATGCCCGGCTAATTTTTTCTATATACATTTTTAGTTGTCCAGCTAATTTCTTTCTATTTTTTAGTAGAGACGGGGTCTTGCTCTTGCTCAGGCTGGTCTTGAACTCCTAAGCTCAAATGCCTTGGCCTCCAGAGTGCTAGGATTACAGGTGTGAGCCACCGCACCCGGCCTGGAGAACATTCTTATAAGTGAAGTATCACAAGAATGGAAAAACAAACTCCACGTGTACTCACTATTAAACTGGAACTAATCAAACAACACACGTGCCCACATGGAAATAAAGCTCATCAGAAATCAAGCAGGTGTGGGGAGATGAGTAAATTCATATCTAATGGGTATAATGCACCTTATCTGAGTGATGGACACACTTATAACTTTGACTCAAACTGTACAAAAGCAATTTATGTAACCAAAACGTTTGTACCCTTGTAAGACTCTGAAATAAAATAAACAAATAAAAGGTGAATTTTACCTCAATTAATTTTTTTAAATTTCTGAAAACTATTTTTTTTTTTTTTGAGACAGAGTCTCACTCTGTTGTCCAGGCTACAGTGCTGTGGCATCAGCCTAGCTCACAACCTCAAACTCCTGGGCTCAAGCAATCTTTCTGCCTCAACCTCCCGAGTAGCTGGGACTACAGGCACATGCCACAACGCCCAGCTAATTTTTCCATTTTTAGAAGAGACAGGGTCTTGCTCTTGCTCAGGCTGGTCTTGAACTCTTGACCTCAAGGGATCCTCCTGTCTCAGCCTCCTCGAGTGATAGGATTACAGGCGTGAGCCACTGTGTCTGGCCCTGAAAACTTTTTTTAAATCAATACACTGAGTGTATTCCCAAGACCTTAAATAACATTTTTAAAATTATTTTTATTGACAAAAGATACATATTATCATGTACAACATGCTTTGAAATATGCATACAGTGTAGAATGACTAAATCAAGATAAATAACATATGCATAACCTCACATACTTATTTTTTGTGGTGAGAACAAATTTTACGTGCATTTAAAAAAAAATAGTGAGCCAAAGCAGCTTTAACAGCTGCCCCTCTGGAGGGACATGAATTCCCTTGTTCACTTCAGGTCCCAATTTGATCTTTTATTTACTGATTAAATGTTCATCTAGCCCTCATAGGCATTTAAATTTATAATGCTTACCCTATATAAGCTTACTGAATGAATTAATGAATTGAGATAATTTCAAGAAAGACAAGGCTGGCGGTAATGATAACGACAATAACAACAACTAACGTGTCATGCTTACTGTGAGCCAAGTATCACTCAAGCAGAAACACATTTTCCCTACAGATATTCCTATTACTATTTCCAATTTACAGATAAGGAAACTAAGGTACAAAGAAATTAAGCAGCTTGGCCAAGGTCATACTGCCAGTACATGGTAGAGTCCAAATTTAAAATCAACTTAACTCTAGTACACATTGTTAACCACTACAATACAATCCCTTAGACTAGAATCCTTTCCTCTGTGACCAACTGAATTGATTCTTTGCAACAGAGAATTAAAAGACAGACAAAACTGTAGAATCTACTCTTTCTTCGCATGAATGACTAAGAAGCAAACCAAAGTTCATCTAAATGCAGATGGCATTTCTGGAGTTTTTCTTGTCTTTAAAAAAAAAATAACTGACATGGCCGGGCGTGGTGGCTCACGCCTGTAATCCTAGCTCTCTGGGAGGCTGAGGTGGGCAGATTATTTGAACTCAGGAGTTCAAGACCAGCCTGAGCAAGAGAGAGACTCCGTCTCTACTAAAATTAGACAGAAATTAATTGGACAACTAAAAATATACAGAAAAAATTAGCCAGGCATGGTGGCACATGCCTGTAGTCCCAGCTACTCAGGAGGCTGAGGCAGGAGGATCGCTTGAGCCCAGGAGTTTGAGGTTGCTGTGAGCTAGGCTGACGCCACAGCACTTTAGCCCGGGCAACACAGTGAGACTCTGTCTCAAAAAAAAAAAAAAAAAAAACTGACAGAGAAAAGG